>CABFOQ010049002.1:0-15527 GCA_900660455.1 Gephyroberyx darwinii | reverse complement strand
CAGTTTGCAATCCTAGTAAACTCCTTTGTGCTCAGCACTTGCTCTGTCCATTTTCAAACTGTACCACATAATAACATATTTGGGGGCGAGCAAGGAAATGCATATTTACCTTTGGATACCTTTGGGTTGTGGTGGAAGTGAGGCCAGGGTCGACATCTTAAGAGTCAGGAAGCCTGCTGGGTCCAGGTGTTTCCTTTCCTGCAGTCAGTATCTTTCTCCCACTGCTCCACTAAGCTGAGAGCTCACAGAGTTACACATGTCGGATGATTTTGGGTTGCATGTCTGAACTTACAAACTGACAAGCATTAATTAGAATAGTATTTGTTAAAATTAGAATTCAGGCTATTTTGCAGATGATTGCCACAGCCATACAACAATGACCCACCAATTCCACCCTTTAGGTCTAGCTCTTCATAACTTGACTGCCCATTGCAGTTAAATCCTCAGTTGAAGAAAATGCCATTCAGCTGATACTCTTATCCAGAATTACAATGAGTGACCAGGTAGTTAGCCTGCTGTCTTGCTCAAGGACATTTAGAGGTCCAACTTGCAACCCTTGTGTTATGGAATGGTCACTCTAACCACTAGATGCTACCAATGAGCAGAGGGAGGGGCTTGTCACCCACAGCAATGAGAAATGTGTTGCGAAACTCATGTGGCCATTGTAATCCAATCCTTAACATCTGTCTTTGACTGTAGTCAGTTTCATTTTAATTATTGTGTCACTGAAAAATGATTAGGTAGAGCCCACCAGATCATGGATGGAAATGAGGTTAAGAAAGTCCACGCTGTCAAGTAGAATAAAACAGCATACAGCCCATAATGATTCTGAATGGTTTTCTTTCTATCCCAAGGCATATATCCATGACTCTCCCAGCCAGCTTCAGAGGCAAGAATGCTACCAGACCAGACTACGAGCATCAGAACTCCAACCTATATGCCATCTCAGGTAAGCTACTCTTTATCTATTGCTTAACATCCCAAATATCCCAGATACACCCACCCAAACACAACCCTCACAGTGTGTTGTACTTGAAAATGGCCCTTAAATTTTGTGACATTTTGCCTTAGATTAGGTGAGTCTAAAATGAAACATCACCAATAAGGGTTATTTTCATGTACAACATACTACGAGGGAACCTTAATATTAGCAGTGAGGATAATTAGGTAGAGGGGTAATTGCCCTGTAAATTGTAATTTGTGAAAAAAGAGAAACATCATGTGGTGAACCAAGTAATTGATCCTCTACTTTTAGTTAAAATCTTAATTTAATAATCTGTGACATTTTCTTACAAATAAATGTCAATTTTCTACTCCCTATTGCTGATTGATGTAACACGATAGTGATCCAACTTCTAGCCATTTCATGAAAGCTTACATTTGTTGTCCTAAACACCTGGTGTCAGGTAGGTCTTTCCCGGTAAAAATCCTCAGGCGCACATGAAGTTATGTGTTTCACGTTTGTGTGGAATAGAAGAACTAGTTAGTTAGAATGAGCAGAAAAGAAAACCCAAGGAAAAAGATGTCACAGTACTGGCCACACTGTTTGATTGACAGGTGATCTCTGGGAAGTGCAGTGCAAAAGTGTAAATGTGCAAATACACCACAGCAATGACTGCTTAGCACTAAAGATGCAACAAAATAAGAAAGGGGATCTTATGGATTACCACTTTAAGTTTTTAATGCATCTTTCACCCTGTAAAACAAAACAAAAGTCAACTCCAAACAATAAACGTTGGTTTATAGAGTGAGAAGTCTTTAGTCACACGCCGTTTTATTTCCAGTGGTTGCTTAGCCTTTTTCATCAACTGCAGCCTTATGAGCAGATGGCCTAGAGGAAAATGTCAAAATGACAAATGTTGGCAGAGGCAGTTCTTTTTGATCCCCGCTGTAACATTAAAAATCTGATAGAGGCCATTCATAGTAGCTTCAA
Organism: Gephyroberyx darwinii; assembly: GCA_900660455.1. Classification (NCBI taxonomy): domain Eukaryota; kingdom Metazoa; phylum Chordata; class Actinopteri; order Trachichthyiformes; family Trachichthyidae; genus Gephyroberyx; species Gephyroberyx darwinii. The sequence continues at coordinate 13,594 of CABFOQ010049002.1, read as the reverse complement.
CTGCTTTTTAATTTACCCTAGGTGATTGTGGCTCAGTGAACCTGACTAGGCTCCCATTTAAAAGCACAGCTCATTAACAGTCAAGTAATAACATCCACCATGGAATTAGATGGGCTGAGAATGACAGATGAGTGCCAGGGTGAAATAAACTTAAGGGTGCTTTTCCAATCGAGGGGTTACTTGTGAGAGGCCAGGGAGCGTCTAGTTTTCCCCTCAATTCATGACCTGTGTAATTTTGTATATACTGTGTAATCATTTATTAATAATCTCAGACAACGGATCCCATCTTGGTGTGTGTGTGTGTGTGTGCGTGTGCGTGTGCGCGTGTACAGTTGCAAGAATTACTTTTGAATTACCTACATAAATGACTCCTAAAATATGGTCTGATCTTCAACTAAGTCATAACCAAAAAAAATCTGTGAACCTCTAGGATAATGACTTCTATGAAAGGGGTTGATTGAAGTCAGGTGATCCAATCAATGAGATGACATTCACATGTGGCTTAGAGGTGTCCTGTCATAAAAAACCCACAAAGTTTGGTTACCACCAGAGTTTGCGCTCCAAAATCTGATCTGTTGAAGTGGAATATGCCTCAGCAAAAGAGAAGAGTTGTTGAGGCTCATAAGGCTGGTAAAGGCTACAAAAGCATTTCAAAGATTTGGGCCTCCATCAGTCTGCAGGCAGACAGATTGGATACAAATGGAGAAAATTCAGTGCTATTGCTACTCTCCCTATGAGTGGGTGTCCAGCAAAGATCACAGCAAGAGATATTAGATATTAAGGAGGTTGACAAAGAACCCAAAGGTACCAGCTGAGGATGTGCAGGCATCTCTTGAACTTTCTAACATCTGTGTCCACCAGTCTACAATAAGCAAAACACTAAACAAGAATGGTGTTCATGGAGGAAACCAAGGAAGAAACCACTGCTCTCCACAAAAAACATTGCTGCCCATCTCAAGTTTGACAAAGACCACCTGGATGTTCCACAAAGCTACTGGAACAATGTTCGGTGGACAGATGAGACAAAAATGTAACTTTTTGGCAAAGGGGAACAACACTGTTTGGAGGAGAAGAAACACTGCATACCAACAGCAAAACCTCATCCCAACCGTGAAGCATGGTGGAGGGAGCATCATGGTTTGGTGCTTTGCTGCCTCAGGGCCTGGACGGCTTCAATCATTGAGGGAACGATGAATTCAAATTGTATCAGGAAATTCTCCAGGAGAATATCAGGGTAACGGTCTGTGATCTGAAGCTTAACAGAGGTTGGGTCATGTAGCATGACCGTGACCCCAAACACAAAAGCAAATCTACAGAATGGTAAAGACAGTCCTGACCTTAACCCTATTAAAATGTTGTTTCATGACCTGAAGCAAGCCGTTCATGCAAGACATCCCAAAAATATCAATGAACTGAAACAGTTCTGTAAGGAGGAATGGTCCAGAATACCTCCTAACCGTTGTGCAGGTCTGATCAGCAACTACAGGAAATGTTTGGTTGAGGTTATTGTTGCCAAAGGAGGTTCCACTAGTTACTAAATCTCATGGTTCACATACTTTTTCCAATCCAAGCTGTTAAAGTTTGAACACACAAATCTTTGTGTGTTAGCTAAATCACATTGTTTATTTTCATGACTTGGATGAAGATAAGCCATATTTTATATTTTAGGAGCCATTTATACAGAAATGCAGGTAATTCAAAAGGGCTCACAAACATTTATTGTATGTGTATTCTTGGCCTATTTATTGTAAATGGAGCAGTTTCCAAAAAGGAGTTTTGACTCTTTCTAGTTTGGAAGAAATGCATTGATGTACAAATTTGAAGACTTACTGTAACTGTCAAAAGATTGTGGGATTAATATTTAAATTCTGGGGGTAAACTCTCTTTTAATTACTTGATGTCAACATTTGTTTTTTCTTTGGTTTTTTTCTTAATTTCTTTGCTGCTGCTGCAGAGTTCAGGTATATTTTTTTCAAACATGTTTTTACTGTCTCTTTCAGCAATGGATGGAGTCCCTTTCATGATCTCTGAGAAGTTTGCCTGTGCCTCATCTGATGTAAGTTGCCTGTGTTGACTTTGCTGTTTTCATTGCATGTTGACATGTAGGTGGAATTATATATTTTTATGATGGCAAATTGGCCTTGTAGTTAGAGACACTGTCCCATAAGTGAAAGGTCACAGGCTGGACCCCCACAACAGCCAAGTAATCCCTTACTGAAATGCATGTGTCTTGTTTCATTAGTAGGTTGTATTTGGATGGCCTAGTGCAACTGTATTAGAAAATACCATAGCAGTAATAGGAGGAAAGGAAGCAAGTCTTAATGAAATTAATGACAAGACTTGTTTCTATAGCTGGTCAACTAACAATGTGTAATGCTCTCCACCTTCAGCTGCAGCAAGTGGATCTGTTGGGCATTACAATCAAGTCACTGGCTGAAATTGAGAAAGAGGTGAGTAGATATGCACAACACTTTACCTTGTGATGTCCATGGTCTCCAACTTGTAGTTACAACAACTCTGCCTATATTAACTCTCTTCAAAAGAAGTTTTGGATATGTAGCTGTGAGTTTTAATGTTGAAGAGGCTTTAGAAAGTATTGGCTTATGCTTAACAGTGGACATTATCACCTCAGTTAAAGGCATGCTGAAATAACCCACACCCAGGCTCCTTTTTCTGACTACCTTGAGCTCTGCCAAGTGTGGAAAGAGTAATGAAATACAGTTTAAGCCAGCAGAAATGCCAATGTTATTGGTGTAAAGCGAGGGAAGGAGGTGTGTCTGTGAAAAAAAAAAGGCGGGGGGCGACTTCTGACACATCCATTTGGAGATTGGAGATTGGCCTACTAGCTAGCTAACATTACACAATGGAGAGTGACACAGAGTCTCATTTGCGGCGGAAGGGTTTTCTCTCTCAATATATCTGCCCATCTTCAGTCTTCATCCACTTTTTAAAAAAAAATATAAATACCCCTATATGTTAAAAAATATAGGGGTATTACACCCTGAAAGCGGCATGCTGAAATTATATCTGCAATGTTGAATTTATGTCCAGCATTGTTTCACCATATAGAAGACATACAAATATGTTTACAGCTCCAAAAATGTGATTTAGTGTTTAATATCTCTTTAAATAAGGCACGCTGAGATAGGCTTCACTTTGAAGGCTAAGGGGAACTGATTTGCATTATCTGGAAATGGGGTAAAATGAGTGTGTGTGTGTCTTGTATTGGCTTGAAGCTACAATAAAAATTAAGAAGTGTCCTTGTACTTCCACTCTGTGTCCACCTGAGGCCAGTGGTGCCCTTATTTTGATCAGCAGGTCTTGTACATCAGACATTTTGCAGTTGCTATTGAGAGACTGATGTTTTGCCATTATAGACTCTAATGTTAGTGTTAGACCCGTGACTGTTTTCTCCCCACGCCATGTGCCTACTACTGTGCAACTACCCATCTGATCAATATTCAGTGTTTCCCTGTAACCTTTTGACCTTGAGAAGGTTATCCATACCTTCATCTATTCTCATCTAGATTACTGTAACTCCCTGTACTCCGGTCTCACCGGAAATTCCCTCCATCGTCTGCAGTTAGTGCATAATGTAGCCGCTAGGCTTTCAACCAAATTCAAGAGGGGGGTCATATTATGTCCATTTTAGCCTCCCTGCACTGTATGTCTTGATTAATTTTAAGATTTTACTGATAAATGGCCCCAGCTACATATCAGACCTTTGAACCCCTTGTGAGCCAGTGTGCAGCCTGAGATCCTCAGTGAGGACTCTCCTCACTGTTGCAAAGTCCAGGCTAAAGACAAAAGGTGACCAGGCTTTTGCTGTCAGAGCCCTGGGGCCTTGGAATGGACTAGTTAGTTTTATCTTGTGCTATACAAATACAGTTTATTATTATCATTATTTGCCAAGATGTATTTGCATGTTTATTTGATGAAAAAGTGTTGCAAATAAATAGCTGCTGAGGAAAAAAATCTTGCAATAATGTGATCTGCTCAATGCAACATTAAACTAAATACAAGTCCTTTAAGACCTAAGTACTTAAGTTGGTTCAGTTTTACAAGTCCTGGTTCTTTTCAATTGTGGTGTGGACCAAAGAAAGCGAACTGTAGGTGTGATTGTACCCTTAATCCTATCCTGTACCCACTGGCCTCACCTCCCTGCATTCATGTTTCATCTTTGTCTGTCTCTCTAATTATCACTTCCTCTTTCTGTCTCAGTACGATTACAGTTTCCGTACAGAGCACAGCGCAGCAGCCCGCCTCCCACCAAGTCCTACGCGAACTTCCCTGAGCTCCGAGGCCTGAGAAACTCCTCACCTATCCAGAACATCGCTCCCACACCAGCTGGAGAGACCTGTACATAACTACTGAGAACAAACCCACACACACACAGTGACCGACTGAGAGAAACAAGCCATTTCTTCCTCTCTGAAAAACAACAAAGCTATAACTGATCCACACCGTAGTGTGACTAAGAAACAAAAATCAAATTTTTAAGAGATGTGGTCTTTCTTCCTATGTTGCCGTGCTGTTGAAATGAAAATGCGGCAACCATTAGACTAAAAAGGGACAATAGAAAAATACACACAGAAGGAAACATTAAGGCCAAAGGACGCCATGAGTCTGGAGACAACTACGTGCAACACTAAAAAAATTTAAAATTCGATTGGATCGCCCATTGTTGGACAACGCAGACCAATGCAGCTACAGTGATACAAGATACATTTATTTCCTTTTCTTGAACAAACTGAGAAGTCCTGTTCCCTGAACCGCACATAAACGATGGCCCATCTGACGAAACTAAAAAAAGGATATTTCTGGGTGAGGAAGAATGCCAGTTATGCCTTTTGGTCATTTTTGCCTTCCTCGCTCATTACATACCTGCTGGTCTGTTACTTCGGGCACCAGGAGAGGGAAAAGTAAAGCAACACTTTGTTAATGTGTTGGGGGAAAAACAAACAAACAAAAAAAAACATGTCGGCATTTTCTCTTGAAGCATTTACTGAGCTTTTTAGTGGGGGAATGACTCTTATTGTTCCCTGGATATTATTGTAATATACTAGTGCTATTGTGAGTGCACTAGTCATTTTAGTCATTTCAGTGTGCTGTTAACCACTCCATCACTGTCTCTGTGTATGAGCCAGCACCTTTTGGATTAAGAAGCAGAACCACTAGTACTGTTAAAAGTTGGGTAAGCCTTTCCATGACACTCTGGTAAGATTGCTGGACTACACATACCACTATTTGCATATATTTCTTGCAACCATAGATATTATTTCTGGCATTCTTTATATGATCACAGTGGTTTGTGATGTAGCTGTTTTATTTTTACCCAAAGTGTGTATCAGTTTGCCACACTGCTTCCTTTATTCTGTAGCGCATGTTAGCAAGGAGGCTACAGAGAAATATGCAGTATCATTACATTATCAGATGACTTTTCTCACTAACCACCATGTTTAACAAAGATGTTGTAATGTGTTATAAGTATTTGTTACAAAAAATAGGCCATTCTTTGCTGTTATAAATGTGAACAAATGTTGGTCCAGCAAATGTGCTTTTTTTTAATTTAAATATATTTGTTACATGAAAAAGAACTTTCTCCCAGTGCGTATTTAGGGTACTTCATTAATTTTAGCACCTTGTTTCATGTAGTTCCTCTCGGGTTTCCGATGGTTATTTTTCTTTACGTGACACTTGAAGAATGCTAGCATTGTCTACAAGCTATTTTTGGAGGGACAGAAGAATTTAAGTGTCCAGTGAAGAACAGGAACCAATTAAAATTCAAACGTCAAGGTATCTCTTGAACATTCTTACATCAGTGCAGTAACCAATGAGGATACACACTCTTTTAACACTCTCTTAAATTTCAGTACACCAAGCTATCAATCCTTAGTCACCTTCAGGCTCTTTGGGTTAGATTAGTTAGATTTTTTTTCTCCTACCTCCAGTATTTTCCTAAAAACCCCAAAAGATATTCAAGATAAAGTTTATTAGCCCTGTTGTATGTTGCTGTCCTGACAATTTTTTTTATCATGTTGAGGAATGAAATCTTTCTGTTTAATAATTGTTTTACTTTTTTTTTTTCTGCAAGCACCTCTTTGCATCATCATCAACTCTTAAATGCATGGATTAACCACATGTTTTTGGTTTGTCTAATTTATTAGTCCTTTCAGTATTGTGACTCTATTGTGTTTCAGAAATTAAAAAGAAATGTTGTATGTAACATTTAAATAATTTGTCCTTTGCACTGCTGACAACAGATATGTTACATGAAAACACCTAACCGATGCTCTCATGCCAATGTACGCTTGTTCTGGTTCTAAGGTCAGTGTATCTGTTCTGCTCTGTGATACACTACACTTGTATCATTTCTCAATTGTGGTGTTTACTTCCATCCACTTTTTGTGAAATATTGTATTGGTAACTAATATGGTTAACATCTGTATTAACAACAAATAAGAATCTTCACCTCTTTGGTTTATGTATATTATTTTGCATGCATGCTTTCAGAGTGCAGGTTAAACTGATGCTGTCTTCAGTTATTTTTGTACGCTATAGATCATAAGCCATGAATTTCTTCTCACATAAATGGATTTGCTTACTGAATAATGAACAAAACTACATCAACTGAATTGGTAGTGAGGGCCTTTCATTTAAACTACTATACCATGAGGTTGCAAGACAACTTGATGTCAGATAGACAGATGCACACATCTGTGTGGTCTGTTAATTCTTCAAAGGCAGACAGTTAAAGCCAAAATGAGCCCCTTAGTGTGGTTCTCTTCACATCACTTTGAATGTGCACGCATGTAGCAGGTTGTGAGAGCACAGAGAGAAGTGATCTTCTGGTGACTTAATTTCCCCTATAATGTTTTAGCTTGGTTTACTTTTTCTTTTTGGTGATAGCTGCAAATGTGATCCAATTAGTTATGCAGCAGTGCACAAACATGCGGCTTCTCTCATGTCAGTGCCACCCCAGTAGCTTAATAGTTTAGTTAAACAACAGTGGGTAATAGACATCTGGGGCAACGCCATCACAACGTCACTAAAGGCAGAAAAGCAGAAACATGCATACGCTTGTGATGATTCGTGAAATGCTACGTACGCAAGCACTGATGATTCTTAGTAGAAATCCCAACGGTGGGTGTTTTGTCCATGTGAACGGCTTTAATAATAAGTTGATACTCTGTCAACTGCCACAATTAGCCATGCATTTTTGTTGCCCCAGATGTGGCACTAGGCACTAGTAAGCATTTAAAATGTCACTTTTTCCAGGAAAATACATACAGTATACAATCGTAAACTTCAACGCAGCTTTGCTCGCTGCAAAATGTAGTGCTGTGGATGAGGTTGATTCAGAATCCAGAAAAGATTAATTGGTGTAATTTACTGGCATTAACAACAAAATAATTTGACAAAGGGTAAGACATACTCTCTAGCGCTTAAAAGAAAAACTCTGGATTTGTGTACATTGAGGGCCAGAAAATTAGCATGACCTACATACCCTTTCTCTTCCAAGTCTGCCATTGTCTTCCAACAGTATCAAAGCACTCAAATGGGCAAACATAAAGCACCATTATTACTTAGTGACTTTAAATATTGCCTCAAATGTTAAGGCTGAATGCATTGTGGTTACAAAATAGTTTGCAATAGCATAGTGGATTGCAAAGAATATTGGGAAGAAAAATAATTTTGCAGGGATCCCTACAAATTGTTCAAATCATTCTTTGTTTTTAATCTACCACTCCTTTGTAGTTTGGGACCATTTAGAAAGGAGACTGTTCAACAACACATCGGTGCAAAGAGAATACTCGTTTAATGCTGCATCAAGAAGAGGATCGTTGAGTTCCCTCTCTAGCCGAACAGGAGTTCAGATGAACAAAGGTGAGATTTTGAGTTTGATACAAATAGTCTAAAGACACAATGTGAAGTGTAGTATCTACTCTAGTGACTGGGCAGAAATATTTAAGCCAGCACTATCAGCCCTTAAAGAAATGGGATTATTGGTAAACCTGCATGGAACAAAGCAACACCTGTTGTGCAAAACCTTTACCAGTGGCTAGGTGAAGACATGTCCCACCAGGATGTAAAGTTAGGTGACATGCTGGCTAAATGTAAGCATAAATGCAATGTCAGGGTAATTGACATGGACAGAATTTATGGAGACACCTCCAGAATGCTCAACAGTAAATTTTGTCACATCCCCACATGGGCCACATCCCATGAAACATCTGAGATGTGCCTACTTGATAACCCCAATAATATACTGTTTTTCTAGAATCCAAGCAAGGCACTCAACTTAAAAAGCAAATGTGAAAGTTACATCAAATCCTGTCCTGTAAATTAGTGAATGAAATAGTTTGGGTGCTTTAGTCAGAAGTGTTACATTTCCTACAGTTTTCATCAGAGGGTTCAAGGAATAAGACTTCTCAACTGAAATGGCTGTATTACAACTGTAGCTTTTGTGAATGGTTTTATAAGGCAACATGCCAGATATCGTGTACTGATTCATTTTCTTACTAGTTGATTTCAGTTTTGATTTTGAAAACACATATGCTGTCAAACAATCTAGCATATAATGCATTGAAGCAATATCTGGAAGGCTACTTTTTTGCATTAGCCTCCCTTGACCATTTGGCATTGCTATATCCCACATCTAAATGAGAAGTATGATTCAATGATTCAGCAGTTTGGGTTTCAAATGAAAGGAAATCATTCAGTAATAAATGTATGGTTAATATACAATTTATTTCAAAAGAAAATGTGTCCTTTCTTTTCATTCATTTTAGTTTCTCTCTTTTCCATGTGAGGCTGATATTGGCAGAATATTGACCTGTAATGTTGCAAGGTGTTAGGTGATACCTCCCTCTGACTGGTAGATGTTAACTAAGATGAGCAGCCAGTTGTTAATGAATGGAGACAACATGACTTTACATTTTTCAGCGATCTAAAACATCAACGGTAAACATCAGGTTTTGGTGTCAGCCCCTCAGAATCTAGACCGATCAACAATCATACTGGGAGAAATCCATTGGAGAACAGACAGAGATACCAATTTCTCCACCAACAGTAGCCTCAGTAGACTAGAATGCAATGCAGCCCCAAGACATGTTGCATTTTGACTAAGGGGCACAGCCACGATCAATGTTCATGAACTAGTTGTCTAGCTAGATACATTTATTTGCCCATATGCTCACTTTTGTTCAAAAGCAGCAATTCACACCCCTGGTCTGGAAGTTGTCAAAAGACATTCTGGGAAACATAAGGAATAAATAACTGGAATTGTACTATACAGCTGCCCTAGATTTCCATGTAAACATACACGTATCACCCTGGATTCAAAGTTCCCCTCAGAGGAAGGTGGGACCTTCCCTGATACTCAGTTATAGTGGAATGTATGTCATTCCCTTCCTCCAGTGAACCACAGATATATTCATAACCTATAGTTTCTTTTTTTGTTTCTTCTTTCTTGTGAGAGGCTTCAGTTGCATCTATGTAGTGGCAAATCATGTATTTTTCACTGCTTTTGTATTTCCTTCCAAAATGTTATATCATTTTGATGAGTTAACATAGCTAGCTGGCTAATTAGGCAGCATTAATAAAAATTTAAAAAAATAATAATAATAATTAAAAATAAAATTGCTTTCAAGCTTACCATTGACCCCAACGATGCATGCACCGTTGTCCAAGAATCGTTTTTGAGGTGTTTATTCCTGTTATCTTTCAAATGAAAGTTGTAGAGAACTGGGGAGCTTTGCGTGGCTCATCCATTTTGGGCTTGCAAGTCAGACGTTTTGTTCATGGAGCAAAATCACATTTGAAGGGAGATAAGGAAGCATAGAAATTTGATTGGCTGTTGACAAAAAGTTCCACCAACTTTTCTCAGCTGACCAGCTTGCTGACCGTCCACACAGCAGCTGAGTTTCCCTGGTTGCTCAACTCTATAGGAAATTAATTGACTTCTGGTGATTTGTTGATTGTGTTGCCCACAGTGTGAATGCACGGTTATGGGTTAGCAGCAATAAATAAGAGGTGCCCATTACTTTTTATTAAAATGGCAAATATCACCAGTCCGGTTTCAAGGCGGGTCACTCGACGGAGACTGCCCTCCTGGCAGTGACAGTGTTGTTCCATGCCACTAGAGCAAACTCTCTCTCCTCTGTCCTGATACTCCTGGAACTGTCTGCAGCGTTCGACATGGTGAACCATCAGATCCTCCTCTCCACCCTCGAGGGGATGGGTGTCTCAGGCTCTGCACTCTCCCTGTTTGACAGGTCGCTCCTACCAGGTGACGCTGAGAGGGTCTGTGTCCAAACCACGCAGGCTCACTACTGGGGTTCCACAAGGCTCGGTTCTGGGTCCTTTTTTCCCTCTACACAACATCTCTTGGTTCCGTTATCCACTCCCATGACTTTTCCTACCACTGCTATGCAGATGACACCCAGCTGATCCTGTCATTTCCCCCCTCTGACACACAAGTGGAGGCATGCATTGCTGCATGCCTGGCAGACATCTCAGAGTCTCAGAGAGATGCACCACCTGAAGCTCAACCTGGACAAGACTGAGCTGGTGTTCCTCCCGGGGAAGGGCTGTCTGCACCGAGACCTGGCCATCACCATTGATAATGCTGTGGTGACGTCAACTCGGACTGCGAGGAATCTGGGTGTGACCCTGGACGACCAACTGTCGTTCTCGGCAAACATCGCATCAGTGACACACCCCTACCTCACTGACACGGCAGCGCAGGTGCTCATCCAGGCTCTTGTCATCTCCCGCCTGGACTACTGCAATTCCCTCCTTGCTGGTGCTCCGGCATCTGCCATCAAACCTCTGGAGCTTGTTCAGAAAGCTGCAGCTCGTCTGGTGTTCAATCCCCAAGTTCTCCCACACAACTACCCTTCTCCGTTCTCTACACTGGCTCCCTGTAGCAGCTCGCATCCAGTTCAAGACCCTGGTGCTAACCTATAGGGCAGTGAAAGGAACAGCTCCTCCATACCTCCAGGCTATGGTCAAGCCTTACATCCCCGCCCGACCACTTCGCTCTGCTGCCTCGAGGCGACTGGTTGCCCCGTCGCTGAGAGGCCCCTGCGGTCGATCTGCACGGTCACGGCTTTTCTCTGTCCTGGCCCCACAGTGGTGGAATGACCTCTCTACTGATGTCAGGACAGCAGAGTCTCTGCCCATCTTTCGCCGCAGGCTGAAAACCCACGTCCTCAGGAAACACTACCCTGACCCTTCCTCTTAGCACTTGCCTATTTGTCTTCACTTATTTGCCTGGGCTCTTGTTTATTAGCTCTTGTTTATTTGATTCACTTATTTGTCCTAGCTCTTGTTTACTTTTAGCTCTTGTTTACTTTTACCTCAGCACTGGTTATGCTCTTAGATGCTTGTTTAGGAAGGAAATGCACTTATGATTTCTGGTGACTAGTAGTTCTCTTGCCTACCTATGTTGAATGTACTTATTGTAAGTCGCTTTGGATAAAAGTGTCTGCTAAATGACTGTAATGTAATGTATCACAAATATAACTCTATAAACTGAATTATATATAACAATTCTCTTGTTTGTTAATGGCCACTGTAAATCAATCATTTTTTAATGTTTCTGGAAAAGATTTGCAAAAGGAAATTGGAATCTCATTGTCAAGGCTGGACAAGGTGGACCACGATTCAGAAAAGCTGGGGATATGTATTTATTTTTCATTTATGTATAACGGGGTACCGTATTCACATATAGATATGTTTGCGACAATTCCAAATGAAAGGGGCCCCAGACACAATAATCACTTAAGCATTTAACCTCTCAATTTGCTATATAATCCCGCACGGAATATGTGCATCGCGTGTTTGTTGATTTGGGGGTGTTTGCCCCAGGGCCCCCAGGTGGGTTAACCCGGCCATGCTCATCATCTTTGTAAAGTTGTACTATACTGTCTCACAGTGAGTCCTTCTTGCAACATGGGCTGATTGGCTTTTCTCAATGATATTATCAAGAACATCACAATACACATAATGTATCATTCTCTCCCTCTCTCTCTCTCTCACACACACACACACATTATCAGTCACTCATCCTCACAGTTTACATTCACCGCCCTCCTCTTTCAACAGCACTTGGATGGGGTTGAATCAGCCGGATTGTCAGAATGTGTAATTAACATGTCAGTAATTGCTGCAAGATTAATGTTATTATTCAGGGGGGGCGAAGGCAATTTTTTTCCATGTTTAATAGGGCACTTCCTTGTTTTCACATAAATCCAAAGCCAGACTAGCCTCAAGGCAGCATAGACAGCTGGATTGGAGGTAATGAAAGGAGTTACTGACTCTGAGTTTAGCAAAAATAGCAACAACAAAAAAATCTTTATAGTGGGATCCACTACTCTTATAGATAGTTTAGTAATTGTTTAGGTTTTTTGTTTAGGTTTCATTCTCCTCACTTATCTTCATTATAGACAGTTATAATAATAACAATCAAACTACAACAAAAAATCTCAGATGTAGGTCCCCCTATGAAAATGGGAGTTTGTGGCCCAATGGGTCAAATATATATTTAAAATAATTGCAAAATATTTATTATACATTTAAATACACTACAAGGTTTTGTATGTTTCACCATTATTACGAGCCTTACCTATTTTAAGTGGAAGTTAGCCAGTTTAATGTTGAAAAAAACAAACACAAAGCACTGATTATTATTATTAGATTTAGGTATAACTAAAATGAATGCAAAATAAGTTGGTGTGAAAGTAAAAAGACCATCTTTTACTATTCCATTTCACATTGCAAATTTGCAAATGATTCAGCTGAATCTGTTATGACCTGCAGGATTATCAGGACCTCTGTGAGTAATTCTGATGTCTTCTATATATAGCCTATTCATACATTTTCTGTTGTAATGGAAATGGATGTGGGTATAGCTGGTAAAAGTTAACGTTGAACTCCAAAGGCCCCACAGACGTCAGACTTCCACTAGTTTCTATTTTAAATGGTTTTGGGGATTCTTTTGATGCTCCATGTTTCTCATTAATCCCCCTGTATATTTCCATCATTTTCTTAAAGGAGAGGAGGCTGTCCTGAACAAATAATTTCTCACATCCTAAAATAAGAAAGTAAATTCCAAATATGTATGCAATCTTACCAAAGGGAAGAGGATTATTGTTTACTATTTTCATACTTGTTATATGCTTTGACCTTTTTAAAACCATTATGCTTTATAATGTTTTCATAAAGCATTTGTATTGTTTTTAATTAAATTAATTGCTTAACAGAAGAGGACATTCCCAGAGTTCATTACATGTGAGGAAAATGACAAATGGTCTAATTTCACTATTATTTCATTCACTGTATAAATTGTATGAAAATGTCTATTTGATCACAGATTTCACTCTCTCCACTGTAGTGTCTATTATGCATTATTGACAGTTCTGTAAATCATATACACCGATCAGCCGCAACATTAAAACCACTGACAGGTGAAGTGAATAACATCGATTATCTTGTTACAATGGCACCTGTCAAGAGGTGGGATATATTGGGAAGCAAGTGAACAGTCAGTTCTTGAAGTTGATGTGTTGGAAGCAGGAAAAATGGGCAA
>CABFOQ010049001.1:0-69272 GCA_900660455.1 Gephyroberyx darwinii | reverse complement strand
ATTCATCGTCTTTCAAGACCACTAAACATTTGCCCCAGAAACAAAACAGGTCAAGAGAGGTACAAACGGATGCATGCACCCCTCCCCTACCCCCACAACACACACACACACACACACACACACACACACACACACACACACACACACACACACACACACACACACACACACACACACACACACACACATTTGTGTTGTATCATTGTGTGTATCTCTGTTCTTCAAGGTGGACAGAATACAGCTGCAGGGCGTGGACAGAGAAAACAGTAGGGCTCCGGTATGTGGCACCTTGTGCTACACAGACAGGTCTAACTGGTGCTCCTCCCTGTCACCTCCAGACACATCACTCACTGCCTTCACAGGTAACACACCAAGGATAATCTTCAAGATGTAACTGAGCTTTCATGTACAATGTGCCCTCAAAACCAATTAATAAGACACAGCACCTGCTGACTTGACATCACCACCTCCAGTCCCATATTGCTCTTAACTTAAACTGTGTTCATGTTTCTACAGAAACAAAGGAGGAGCAGTTTACTCTGTCAGAGTCAGTGGGGAAGGTGGTATGCCAGCAGCTGGAGCATGGGAATGTTGTACGTGTGTGCACAAGCCGCTCTAGAAGGCAAGCCAGTCTGTTTTTGAGATTGTATATCTGAACCTGTGATTGTTTTATTTCTGAGTAAATGCTTACTTTTTTCTTTAAAGAAATGAGGAGCCTTCAGTGATTGACAGCGAGAGAGAGGAGCAGTCGGATGGAGATGAGGCCACAGTAGAATTAGAGCCTCTCAGCTTCCTAGATGTGCTGGAAAGAAAAAGTGCAAAAATACTCACACCCCGGGCCCCGTCAGCCTATACCCCACTTCCAGTGAGTCTTATTTGGATATTACTCTTTCAAGTAATAGAGAGGGGTTCTGCTTATCTGGATTGTCTTGATTCTAGCTACGTTCATCAAGATATACTTTTGTTCAAGTGCTAAATTGAAGATGGCTGATTTGACATTTGCTTAAGGTTGCATGATATTTTTTAAAAGAAATCATACAGCAATTTTGTTTTGCAATATGAATTGCAATACAAGTTCAAGTTCAAGTCATTTATTTATCAAATGTGCAGCATCACTTACAGTCATACTGTACAATGAAATGTATTGGACGAGGCTCATTCCAACAAGGTAGGTACACATGAATCAAATCAAATCAAAAAAAACAAGTCAAGTGTGGACCCAAGTATTTGTATATCATTTTTTTGTACATGATTTCTTTTTGAGCATTTGAAAAATGTCTAAGAACTTTCAAATCCTAATGCTTAGGTTTTTAATATAATGAGGGATTTTCAACAACATGCAATTTAATTTGTAGAACAGGGTTTCTGAATAGCCATTAAGTACCTTGTTTAGGATGATGACTGAAATTAATTTGACTCTGAACAATGACAGCCTCTTCTGATGTGGATTTTCTTTTTATTTGAATATAGGTGCTTTCAGTTCAAAGGTAGTGCAGTGCTACTTTTACACCACTCAGGCAAACCCTTGAACAGTACTGCATTGTACTGTTATATAACTCTATTACAACATAATTGTATGTTTCCACAGATTGTTAGTGAGACATACCCAGTGCTGTGCAGCAGTGATGAATATAAGCACAAACCGTTCAGTTCATCTGGCTTCCACACCCTTGACCTCTCTCAGCGACCCCCTTCCAGCAGAATGACTGTCCCCTCTGCCATTGTACACATCACAGAGTCCCTTCATGCAGAGGCTATGGAGAAGAAGCGGAGAGAGAAAGAGAAGGAGGCAAGGCTGGATATTGGGGCCTTGCGGAACGAGGTGTCACAGACGGACATTGTGAGCCTCAGAGTTCTCTCTGCTGATGGAAATATTGCTAAGGACGCAAACCTAGGACGAATCACCCTGTGTCGTAAGAAGCTGTCAACATTCCCAACCACTCCATCCCCTACTGGTAGGGCCCCTCATGAACTCTTGAGGGCCCCAAGTATTCCATTAACAAGCCCCTTAACAGCATCCCCCATACAGAGGCATGGATCCTACAAAGCAGTAGGACCGGTACTAAATGGTATGAACCCAAAACAAGCTGAGACTTCTGTCTGTCCCCAGGAATATTATAAACACCTACATACTGGAACAAGGAAGAGTCTCACCTCTACAAAGCCTCTACAAAACAATTTGATAGACATAAGTCATTTTGTTTCCTCTGACCAACAGCCCAAGAGGGACTGGAGTGTGCTGAAACAGGAAACCTTTAATAACTATGTGGTTCCAGAAGATGCACTAATAATGAGTGCTGGAGCAGATGGGGTCAACTGCTTCTGTCAGAGATCAAACGGCACGAATGAGAGTAATAAATATCCAACCTCTGCTAAGCCCCCTGCTACCCTGTACTTCCCTGACCGGGAGACCCAGCCGCACTCTGTATTCAATGGAGGTGCGGAGGATTGTTCACTTCGAGCAACAAATAGCCCTTTTGACCCTGAGCGGGCGATAACCATCCCAACTGCTGAATGAGAATATGCAATACAATAACAAAAAACAATATAATTGAGGGGAAATATGATTATGCAACGAATATTAACTGTTTGCATATGTAAACACGTAATTCTATATTTTCCTAACAGTTACATGATTGTATGATGAAATAAATCTGAATAAGCTGAATTTTATTGATGTATCGTTTTAGGTTTGTATGCTTTGTATTGCAGTTTGTCACTGATTCGATGTTAAGGCGGAAGTTGTGAAACGTCAGCATCCCCGTGTAGTAGTCCGCGGGTAAGTGATGGCAGGGCAAAGAGAGGCACAGAGGGAGGAATGAGTGCTTGTCAGGGATGGCGGACAAATCTCTGACAGTGTTTATGAAGCTATTCGCCGCTGTATTCTACGCTGTCACTTCGTTTCTTATCGTCGTGGTGAACAAAAGTGTCCTAACTAACTATAGGTAACGGTCATGTTTTGGACTATAACCGTCATATTTGAAAAGCCGCCGTGCTAGCTAGCCTGGCTATGTTCTCTAGATAGAGGCGCTTATGAGCTAGTGGACAGTCAGTAACTTTTAGCTAGCTGCATGTCATCGATTCAGGCCGGGGTAGGTGAGCTTATTAGGGTAGCACATCTATAGTAGCATTCCTAGAGACCATAAGCATGTTATGTTTAACCAGCTTTGTCAAGTACCAGGATAGCTAGACCGCGCATAGCCTTGTAAGATGCAGCGTTCACTAAACTGGGACTCTAAATTGCTTGCCCTGCCGTTACAGGTTCCCTTCTTCAATATGTGTCGGAATTGGACAAGTAAGTAAAATACTTTTTCTCCTCATTTGTTACGCGTGTCACTCGAAAATATAAAGAGCTGAGTTAAGATTTTATGAATGTGCGCAGATGTTTGCCATAGTGGTTGTGCTGTGGGTGGGCAAGGCTGTGAGGGTGATCAGCTTCCCAGACTTTGATGAGAGCATACCTGGCAAGGTACCTCTTTCTTCCTCCTTTTGTTCCAATCATTCATGTTAAATGATTTTCACTTCACTTAATGCTTGCTGAAACGTCAGGGCAGTATTTTTTTCCCCCTAATGCTATCTGAGTATTTATATCCACCCCATTTTACAGATGTTTCCTCTACCTCTCCTTTACGTGGGAAATCAGATCACTGGCCTATTTGGAACTAAAAAACTTAAGTAAGTTTTTCTATAAAGTAGCAAGCCTGAATGATTGTTAAAGGGAAGTCACTATTGGCGTATTGGAGGTGGTTATTGATGTTTTACAAATATGCTATTGCAACATATGCCCTCTTCCTTCCACCAGTCTGCCGATGTTTACTGTCCTCAGGAGGTTCTCCATCTTGTTCACCATGCTGGCTGAAAGGATTCTGCTCAAGTACGTTTTCATATTATAGATGGCCTACTGTTAGGCATTGACCAGTCACTGTCATTCAGTGAGACATAGTAAAAGCTAAGTCTTTCTTTCTATAGCCCATTGTTGGTTTAAATTTCCTTCGTGCTGTCAAATTGACTCTTTCATTGCTCTACCTCCTTTTGACTTTGCTAGGAAGAAATTCTCCAAGCCAGTCCAGTTGACAGTATTTACAATGATCCTGGGGGCATTTGTAGCAGCAGGGTAAGTTCTTTTACATCCAGGTGCCCCAGCTGTTAACCAAACCAAAATTACCTCCACTTGTCTATATTGATATATGACTTCTGTTAAGTGACATTGTCTTCAGGGTCATTAGACATATGTATCTGTAGTTAAAGGAGACCCTGCTGGAATAGAGCATGCCCAAAGCTAAATTGTTAATGATGAAACGCTTATTTACTTCCCCGACGTTTTCCACAGTTCTCTCTCATCTCTGTCTATAGTGCTGACCTGTCCTTTGACCTACAAGGCTATGTGTTCATTCTTCTGAATGATGTTTTGACTGCAGCGAACGGAGCCTATATGAAACAGAAATTAGATTCGAAGGTATGTGGCAGTACACCCAGATGAATGATAACCATTGTTATGGTTAGGAGGTGCTTTTGGCATTGAGCTGATGTTTGTGAATTTATTGAAGCCAAACTGTACTCCACTGAAGGACTTAAGGAACCTCAGTGAGCACAACACTCTCCACTAAGTTGACTGAATTGTTGACTATTCCCACCAGTTTTTGTCAGGTTGATCTTAGTTGTGCTGGCTTTACTAATGATTTGTATTTCTTTCTATCTCCTGTTATGATTGACTGGCCTCTGTGCTTGGAGCCAGGATGCTTACTGTTTGACTGTTGAGTCAGAAATGGCCTTGATGCAGTCAGTTTTTATGTCACAGAAGCAGGTCACTTAGCACTCAAATTACAGCAGAGGCTGGACTGGATTCAGATTTAGAACATGCAGTGTGTAGAGCACCATCCACTAATACAGAAATAGACTGAGAGGTGTGTGTGTGCGTATGTATGTATGTGCATGTGTTTGTGAGAAAGAATGTAAGGACGTGAAAGTGTGAGACAGAGTGAGTGAGTGAGGGGAATCGGACAAATGCTAGCAAGATGTCCTGAGTTGTGCAGTAGGCCTGCCATGCATAACATCTGTATGCTAGTTAGTGAGGAATGCACCAGAACTCTTGTGAATAACCCTCTCTGTTCTGTTCCCACCCTCCTTATTTTTTATGTTCACGCTGCCCCCTGCACGTCTGTCTCCATGCTCTCTCACAGGAGTTGGGGAAATATGGAATATTGTATTATAATGCATTATTTATGATAATTCCCACTCTACTGTTGGCTCATGTGACTGGAGATATGCAGATGGTAAGCAATGTCAGTTTGTGTCGTCTTATCAGTCTGTCATCCTCAGTAACCTCTATTTCAAATTGTCCTTATTCAAACCTCCATATGCCTTCATCTATATTATTATTGATCAGATTTTAAACAGAAAATAAATTGGTTATATAGTACCTACACCGTATGGTTAAAGGCTTTGTAATGCATATATGGCCTTGCTGTGTCAGTTCTTGCCAGGTTTAATCCTAGTGTGGTGAATGTGCATATGTGTGAGCATGAACTGTATATGGACTGTTCGTTGGTCAGAGTGGGCAGAGACCTTCTGGTTTACCCAACTCCAGAAGTGGGGGGCAGCAGCCAGAAAGGCACAAAGCTGCTATTATGCAGCTAGCAGAGTTATTACAGCAGCTCCTACAGCTTCCCTTGACTGAATAACCATAGTAGGGATACAGACTGCTTTCTTCCTTTAGTCAAGTCAAGTCTTATTTGTATAGTACATTTAATACACAGAGCATTACAATGTGCTTTACATTAAAATAGCAAAAATTATACATATAAACGCCCATATACACACCGAATCATAAGCTGTGATGAAAAGAAAGGTATTCAACCTGCTTTTAAAAGAGTTCAATGTTGGAGCATCTCTCAGATTCCCAAGCAGGGCATTCCATCTGCTTGCAGCATAAAACCAAAGATCAGCTTCCTCTGCTTTAGTATGAATACGTGGGATGGTTAAAAGGACATTGCCTGCGGACCTGAGAGTTCTTTCTGGTTCATATCAGATAAGCATATCTGTTATATACTTTGGTGGAAGGCCATTTAGAGCTTTGTATACGAGCAGCATAATCTTAAAAGTCAATTCTAGAATTGTGTAGTGTAGAGATCTAAGAACAGGTGTAATGTGTGTAAAGGTGTGAAGTCTTTAAAGGTTTAGTAAGTTCAGCATTTTGGATCAACTGCAGTCACTGCACAGCTGTTTTTGGGAGGCCAGTAAAAAAAAGTACTGTAGACTAGTCTACTGGTTATGCTTTAGTCTTCTATGAGCACTATTTATTATTTGACCATGCATTTTGAACTCATACCATTTTTAATACATTGTCAACCTATCCAGCATTACTCTGATTATTTATTTTTCAAATGGTATGTGGGTGTGCACGTGTGTTCAACCACATTCAAATGTTTGTATAATAAGAGTTCTGCTAGTCTCTGACTGTGTGCCTCTCTTAACAGGCAATTGAATATGATGGCTGGTCAGATATGTTTTTCCTCATCCAGTTTGTCCTCTCCTGTATCATGGGGTAAGACATGAGCGAAAGCTAGTGTGTGTGGGTGCGTGTGGGTGTGTGTAAGCAAGATTGTGCTTTGAGTCAAGATTGAATGTCTGCATATGTCAGATTACCATAGAATTTCTGTTGTATCATTGGCAGAAATTTTGATCCTAGGCCATTCCAAAACTTTGAGTATGTAACTCACAATGCCACTTTTCCTAGCATGCGTTGTGTTGAAACAAGTGTTGAGTCATGAGCAGTATGATGACATAGTTGTTTTGCAGGTTTGTTCTGATGTATTCCACAGTGCTTTGTACTCAGTACAACTCTGCACTAACAACTACCATTGTTGGCTGCATCAAGGTGTGTATCCATGTGAAATAATACTAAATAAACAATGAAATAATAATAAATACTCTTTGTAATGCCATTAATTCTCATTTATATCGTCACTCTTATTGCAGAATATCCTGGTGACATACATTGGGATGGTGATCAGTGGAGACTACATTTTTTCATGGACTAACTTCATAGGTCTGAACATCAGGTATGGAACTGCATGCGGAAAGAGGAAATTTTCTTACAAACATTACTTGTGTCCCTTTATAGTAATTTAGACAATGAGAACTTTTGATACAGAAAGTAGTGATAGAAAGCAAAAAATGGGCTCTTAGAATTAGCAGAAGTGATTTAGGGAGCTAAATCAGGTTTATCTTCAGGGTATATTAGTCGTTAGTCGTCATTAGTACTCATTAACCTCATCCTTAGCCATTAGGCCAAATACATTTTCTGTTAATTCTCATCTGCTCAGGTTTGTTTCTGGTGAAAAGCAGAAAAGGGCCAATGTTAACACTGCTGCAGCTAGTGTATCATACAGATGCTATCCAGGCTTTCACCGCAGCCTCTTTCAGTGGTTTGTTTCGGGGGGTTTCTCCCTTCAGTCTCCTCTTTAGCAGGTGAAATGCATGCTCAATAGGGTTTAAGTCTGGAGATTGACTTGGCCAGTCTAAAACCTTCCACTTTTTGCCCCTGATTAACTCCTTGGTTGTTTTTGCAGTATGTTTTGGGTTGTTGTCTTGTTGCATGATGAAGGTCCTTAATCTTTGTCTCATCAGTCCATAAAACTTTGTCCCAGAACATTTGAGGCTCATCTTTGTATTTTTTGGCATATTCCAATCTGGCCTTCCTATTTTTATTGCTGATGCTGTTTGCATCTTTTGGTGTAGCCTCTGTACCTTTTGTTCCTGAAGTCTTCTGCGAATGGTGGCTTGTGATACCTTCATTCCTGCCCTTTGGAGATTGTTGGTGATGTCACTGACAGTTGTTTTACTTGATTGACCGGTTCGACGTCTGTTGTTCAATACACCAGTTGTTTCTTTCCTCTTCAGGACATTCCAAACGGTTGCTTGCCTTTCTCTCATAGACAGCTCTCTGGTCTTCATGTTAGTTACAATTGTTTTTACTATAAATGCAGTCTGCACAGGCAAAACCCAAAGCTGAAACTGAGAGTAGACAATCAGAGCTATTTATTATTTGAATAATCTACGTAATAGGACACACCTGGACAACAAGAGTCACCTGTCAGTCACATGTTCCAATAATTTTGCTCACTTGAAAAATGGGTTGGTTCAAACAAAATGTGCCATCTTCTAAAATGTTTAACACACCTAGATGTAAATACCTGGAAATAAAAGCTTAAATGCTGATCTATCCATATAAATCTTTTGATACAGCAAAAACAAAGGAATTGGTCCTGCCATTCGAATAGTTTTGGAGGGGACTGTATACCAGATGTGTAATTGTGTAACTGTGTAACTTCAGCTCAAGTGGCAAATGAATAGCTAAAGGGTATTCATTTTCAATAAACAAAAAAACGTTTTGAACTTACCAAATTTATGTTGCAGCTATACTATCAACTTATCAGATTGCTTGATGTAGTGTGAACATGTATGTTGCTTTGTTTGTTGTTCATGTGCATGTGTGTCTTGTGTTTTAACATGGGTGATGTCTGTTTTTGTTTCAGTATTGCAGGCAGCCTGGTGTACTCTTACATCACTTTCACAGAGGAGCAGTCCAATAAGCAGAGTGAAAACACAAAGCTGGAGATCAAGGGCAAGGTTGTTGTATGACAGAGACACTGGATTTTTATTTTTATTTCTATTCTATTTTTGGTATGGTTCATATTTATTGCGTGTTTAAGAATCAGGGGCTTGAAAATGGGAATGGTGGCGGGGGTTGGGAGTGGTAATTTCCTTTCTGTCTGTGTGGAGGTGGAGCCTCACACCACCAGAACCTCCATGACTCCTGGCTGCCATGGTTACAAAACCCTCCAGAGGGAACATGGGCCTGGAACTGAAAGGGTGCCCGTTTTAACTTGAATTGGTCCTGTTGTTTAAATTTGGTTGCTTTTTAAATGGTGTTTTGTGAGTAAGAAGGGAGACCTGGAACCAACATTATTTATGATACAACATTGTCATGGTAATGGACATTCCTGACATATAGATCAACTGAACAGTTGAAGTTGAATGTTAAAACGAACATAATGCTTCCTGAAAACGAGTGGTCAGCTGGTCTGTTTTTTTAAGCATGGCTGTGCTTGGATTGGTGAATTTTGCAAATATTAAGAATGACAGTAGTTTAAAGGCACAATCCTTCCTTTTTGTATACAGTATAGCCTACCCAATTTGCTGTTTACAAGGAATGTTACTTATGAATGCCTTCTGAGCACAATGAGATGTTCTCACACTATCATTAGCTGTAATTTCCTGTTTTAATCTTTTCTATTATGTTGCTTTTCATTTTGTGCATACACTGTTTTAAATTTGTTTTAAATGGACAGTAATTACAGTAATCTAACCTCATCCTTCAAACAACCAAAGTGGGTGGGGCAGTGTTCTGCCAGCTCAAATTAAGGATTGTGGCTTTAAATGTATTTGCTGCCCCTTTTCGGGGAATATGATCTAAAAACTGTTTACATTGTGCTCCCTCTGTATTACAGAATGTATGTTGTGGATTCTCTCACAGGCTGTAACTGGTTCTCTCTATGCAGAGGTGGCAAGCAGTAATTATGGTTTGTTTATTTGTACAATACAATTTGATTTTTAGACAATGCTGTTATTGCACTTTTAACTCTTCAAGGTAGCAATGATAAAAGGGTGGAAACTATTGCCTCAACTCAAATTACATTCATTGTTGAGAGACTAAGGTTAAAGTACTTTCGAGAAATGTACACTTCAGGTTTTAAAGTCTTACAATTTAAATGCAGTTACCTAAACCGTAAATAGTCAGGTATGAGTATTGACATTTTCTACTTTTATCTACCATATGTGCACTCCAAGTTATTGAATGGGTGTAACTTTGTACCTTTTTTATATTTATTTTTTTAACCAATATTCATATTGTAAATTGGGTGACTTGTGAGTTTTTGATGCCAATCTCATCTTGAACACGTTAACCATGGATTTGTAGCTGAAACATAGCGTAACATGAGACCAGAGCAGAACTTATTTTTACATTAAAAAATACCTCATCTGCAACCCTTCTACTGTTGACATTATTTACATATTCCTTGTGATTTGTTGGCGAGCTGAAATCTTTCAAAATCCAAGACAAGGTTGTGATTTATGAAAATATGAACTTTATAGCAAATGCAGTAGGTTACACTTATTTACCCCCGTTTCCTGATATAGCCAACACTACTCAGTAACCACCAGGGCTCCAGACTAACATTTTAGACTGGTCGCACCAAAAATTTGTTGCAGCGACCCACAGCTGAGTCATTGCATTTCTGACTTTATTTGGATATATTTGCTATGAAATCAAAACGCATACAACGATTTAAGCAGTAATAAGTATGGGTGTAACGCTATATCGTGGGACGATATTTCGTGGTCCAAAAACGTGACGATGTGTGCCATTGAGGTGGAAAATGGTTCGCGATATTAACTAAATTTTGACCATGAGCTACGCCATTAAAATGTATACTACTATTTGTTTTCATGTACATAGTTTAAACGCCAGAGGGCGGTATCAGTCATCCTAGATCCTAGCTTGTTTGACTGACGTTGACGTCCACTCGAGACCCTGAAGAGCGTAGCGCGGAACAGGAACGGGCAAGTGCCGCCTTAATTTAAATCAATTTGTTTTAAATAGACAAGCATCCGCTGTTAAAAAGCTGTTTTATTACATCTAAGGGATTCTACTATTTGAATCTTCTTAAGAAATAAAGAAACCCGTGGGTGAGCCCTTGCAATGTGTGGGTGGGCATCAGGCTGGTTCATCCGACACCGTCGCCAATTGAGACTCATTGGATAACGGCAGCCTGGGACTGATGTAATAATGTTTGTGTCTTTTTCCAGTGTGGGAACGGGGCGGGAGAGAATACCTCGCAACTGCATTTTATCATTCAGAGTATAATTAAAACGCTAAACCATATTCTGCATCCTTACGAAGAATTAAAAAAGACCAACGAGAGTGAAATCGCACCGGTAGTAGCATATGCGACTAAACTGGTCGCGGTCATTCCTGCCAAGGTAGGAATGTTATGGATCTCTTGCATTTGTTTTTGATCATAGTTTGAAATCATGATATAATGGTTTCTTGGATAATATCAAAATGCCAGTTTGTAAATGAGGCTCCAGAGTTTTTGCAGGTGACAACAAAGTACAGGAGAGAAATTCTGCCCTCTTGCCCTTCTTGGCTAGAACCAAAAAGTTCTTTAAATAGGAACAAGAAAAGGAAAAGTGAACTTATGTGATCCAGATCTGAGTTCTGTCTAGTCTAACTGAAACAGAAAATGAAATAATGAAGTACATAATTTGTGCAAACGTTTTTAAATATTAAAATACAAAAAATATAGATCAGACATGTCAAAAAATGATCTTTGATACAAACCAGCTTCCTACAAAAGGCTCATGAGCTCTGACCTTGAAAGTGTCTTTGTCTTTAGGCAAAATTAAAGAGAAACACTACTTAATTTATATTCACAATTATTAAAAAAAACTAACCGCTATGATCCATTAACTCAAACAAATCAACCTGGGATAAATAGTTGGGAACTCCATACATCACTGTACAAATGGGCTATTCAAATTTCATGTCAATACACAAACCCATCAAATGGCCAGACTTATATTTCAATTCAATATGAAACACAACTGGCAAAGTTGACAGAGGAAAATAAAACAAGAAATTTTTGCATTGTCTTTGCTAATAGAATCACGACCTCAAACCAGTCTAAGGCACACTTGAAAGCTCAATAAGTATTGTCATCGGTCCTGACTTTGTACAAATAAATAAGCACAAGACAGAGGAGTTACACAGACGTATAGAAGAATGTATAGGTCTTATTGGCCTACACACAAACAGAAACTTAAGAGTAAATCAAAACACACACACACACCAGTAGATTGGTTTCAGTCCTAAGGCATTAAGGTGGGGCCTGCATACATACCATAGTAGGGAGGAGTTTCTTCAACATGTCATCATTTCAGCATGTGCAAAAAGACACCAAAAATCACATAATTGACAACTCATTCTCTCTGCCCTGTTGGATGTGTGTGAAAGAAACACTCAAAATGACTAAACCCTAAAATATGCAAACCAAAACTTAATTTAAAAAAAGCACTCACACCTGTGAATAGGACTGCAAGAGTGAATAGCTCAAAGATGAGGACCTCTCAATTCCAAAATTCTTCTTTTGGCCTAGAGTCAAATCAAAATGTGGGTACAAATTCTCTCCCACAGCTAGTAACCAAGATAACAAATCTGATACTACCAGGATGTACAGCCTGAAACTGCTCGATGAACTGAATTTGATTGCCTTCTTCATGTTTGTGTGAGCATATAAACAAAGAGAAAAATTGAGTATTGTGGGCTACAGACCCAATAGTTTCCTAAATCCTTAAACCATAATCCATCACCAACATACAGCACCTGCTGTTACAGTACCTTGTGGCATAACCTAAACTAAGTAATTATGAACATGTCATGCTTAGATGTTAAATGAAAGGTCTGAGTGCAGGGATGTCATTCAAGTCATCAAGTGAGCACATCTTCTCAAGCTCAATTAGGCCCAGAACATCTTAGGAAGCCTCAACAATACATTCCAGCTTCCAAGGACCACCCCCTCTATACCTGCACTCTGGACTGATCACACACCATCATAAGCCTTTTGATCATAAATGCAATAATGTTAGCGTTATACTTTGGCCCCCATACAGAAATTCTCTTTTCAGTTACCCCTCTCCACAGGGTCAGCTACAGACCAGGGTCCCTGGAGCTGGTAGGGATTCAAAGTCTTGCTTAAGGACAAACTGATCAATGAACTTTTACCAGAATTGTTTACAAGCGCCAATCGATCTTGTCCAGTATATCAGTAACCAAATCACAGGTGCAAGTGCTTTTGGGTTGGACTTTAAAGCACTATGTGTGATAAACTACAGTCAAAGATCTTTAGAGTCCTTCTTCTAGCCCTGCCACGAGTAACCGAGACAGGATATACAAAGAATTCAACTCATAGGATTAAAGACACCTTGGAACCTAAAGCTTGAGTCCTAGTTGAGTTCCTAAGGTAACACTATGTAAAGCAGACAAACCTGCAACACTGGATCAAGCTGTGATGGTTTCCAATTATTAAACAATCCATGTGATGATGTAAGCGTAAAATCCATGGATTGACAATATATCAATATATCTCTCATAACAAGGCTTACATGGTTTTTCAACTCATTACTAATAAAGGGGATGTTTGTGTCCGCAAATATTGAATTTGCGGACACAAACATCCCCTTTATTAGTTATGACTTAAGTTCCATACTTGCTTTGATAAAAAAACAACAACCCCTGACTAGTTTTCAGCAAATTACCAGTCCAGCCGCTGTGTGTCTGTTTTATAATGTAACAAGGTTCTCAGCCATGTAACACAGGCTGTAGAAGTTGCAGCCTATGCAGCAGAGGTTAGAAAGAGAGGACAGCAGTCTGTACAGCCACAGGCGACTGCTAAGGTGTTTGTATTTGACATCCGTCTCACACAGCTTGGCATAAGCTTCTCGATTGGACGACAAGCCTATGTCCTGACCCAATCCACATGCTTGCTCAATAAGGTGCATGTCCGCCATGATCTCTGATGTCATTTGGCCAAACCACTGGGCATTGACAGCTGCCACTGTCACAGACACAAAGAAGATGAAGATCTGGTGGGAAAATTGAAGCAGAGATTAAACAAACACTTTGAATTCAGTTTTGAGGATTATGATTAATTGGTACTAACTACACACCTGAAAGGCTTCCCTGTCATCCAGCATGTCACTGGGGTGATATACTGCGTAGATAGTGAGGTTAAAGAAGGCACAAGCTGAACCCAGGTGGAGGTAGAATGGGACCAGGCGACTCTGAATGAACCCATATGTATGTCTGTTCAGGTGGCTGTCCATCACAAAGCCTGTGAAGAAATCACCATAATATATTAGCACTGCAGTGGATCTTCTGGCCTTCCTAATACATAAAAACATTCATAACAGTCTAGCAGTGGCTTCAGTGAATGGTGATTAGAATGGTGATAAGTTGTGATCTAGATGTAGGTGTAAAGGCTATCCTGAAGTCTGGAAAAGTGAAATAAGTGAAAGGGTGTGTGCATGTGGTACAAACTTGATATGAAGGTGACCCAAATCTGCATGCCCCAGTAGGTGGAGAGCAGCAGCAGCTGCAGCAGCTTGACTGTGATTGTGGGCTCCTGGTCAGTGGACATGCTTCCTCCTCGCTCCCTCTCCAGTGACTCCACCGTAGACTGCACCGTCCTGAAGGCCAGTAATGCCCTTGCCTTCCAACTGTCAATATACCACTCCTTCCAAGTCCACCTTTCTCGCCTTTTGTCTGTGGGGTTACAAAAATCCGGCTTTATTCTCCACTTCGGAGTCTCTGTAAATATGTCAAAATCAGTCCACTGCAACAAGGCTGTGACAGCATGCAGACATCCAGCACAGTATGATTAAACTGGATATAAATAGAAAGAGTTTATAAAAATATATATAAAGTTATGAAGTTTTGTGGTAAACAGTCATCACAGTCTGTCTTGTCAGATATGCAATACAACACAAGTTTATCTTTGATGCAATGTTCATTGCAGACAGATACATACAGATACTGTCACTCAGAGCCCCTCCGCTCAGTCATCTGTATATAAAATATGATTTAAATCAAGTGATTAGTCTTCTCCTAGAAGAACTGAACCTGTTTCACACCACTCTGACTACAACAAAAGGTCCTTGTGGTTAACTAGCCAGTTGTGCATTGTGTACTCAAAGAAGGAATTCACTGTAGTCATCCACGCCCTAAAGTTAGAACAATACAACAGTTTTCAGGTTATTGGGACAGAGCAGCATGTCTGGCTAGCTAGCTAAAAATCCTAGTTAGAGTCAAGGAAGGCCTATGAACTTTTGAAGTGAGCAAATAGCAAAATCAATCGGATGACGGCAGACCAGCATTGCATTTCTGGAGTTTAAATCAGTGTAGCTCCCAGCACTGCCCCGTGGCTGCGGAACTTCCGTATTGTTGTCAAGGAAACTGAAGTGCTGACCTTACTCAATGTACAGACCTTGAACAGGGTGGCTGCCGAGGTAGCCAATGTGCAATACAAATGGCACAGTCACTAACGACTAACTTAGCTAGAATCAGCTTACTTAGCTAGAATCAGCTTTAAAATCGGTTGAAACAAGCATGTGTGATTTGCCTGCAGCAAAATAAACGACCAGCATGCTAACGATAAACATTTCCCTCATGCCAGGACGACGTAACATTTCAAAGTCACCTTCACAAAATGAATTATTGCAGAAAGTAAGTAACGTTAGCAGTTAGCTACGGAAACTCGGTAGTGTATTATCTAAACTGTCCAGCAGCTAAAGTTAACGCTAGCATGTTACCTAACCTGAACTTCTCTTGGGATCCGAGGTGTAACGTTACTGTTACAACGCTATGTATTTTGAGGTACACAAAGTCGGACCGATGTTTTAACGATCGTGACAGAAAGGAGGGACTGAACATAATTTGCCTCTCAATCAAAATTTAAAATGTTATGGGGGGAAAAAACACAATATAGCCTACCTCTCCTGCGGTGTTAAGTCGAACCCTACGCAGCTTATTGCTAGCCTGGTGTCTTCAGGTTTAGAAGTAGTTTACTGCTGTCTGAGGGGGGCGGAGCCATCGTGATTGGCACTAAGTTTGTATTTATTAACTAGAATGCACTGGTCAATAAAAATGAGCCTTATTTTTTATTTATTTTTTTACTAGTTATTCATTAGGTACTATTAATTATTTATTAACCCTAGAATGCATAAACAGGAAAAACGTGGCTTTTTGACTATTTTCTGAAAAGTAGCTAATGACTTGACAGGCAGGGATGGATTGCAAGTGCATCTTGCAACAAATATAGACAAAGACGTTTGCATTTCATAGAGCAGCTGTAGAGGTCTTACAGAAGAAATGTGGCACTGCTGCAGATGGAGCAAGCTGTGTACAGTGGAGCTTGTCAGAATTGTAGGTATCAGGACATGAAAATGTTCATTTGAGCAATGATGGCTGAAATCCCCATGCTTAATCTGTTGGTTTTTGAATGTTTTAATATCAACATGAACTGGTGAAAGCCCATAAATTAAATCAGACACAGTAAGATCATGTGGAATTGACTGAGAAAGATTCTAGTGAATTCAATGTGCCATCGTACTGCAATTAATTTGAATTAAAGCAGTGGAACATTAAGGCACATAGAGAAAGGTACTACTACTAGAAATGTAGTACAGAAAAGGGAGGTATACAACACAACACTGTGCAGAATCACAGGATTTATGTGGAATCAAAAATAACAAAGCAGTTAGATGATAAACAGTAACGAAATATAAGGTATATAATACAGTGCATTCAGTAGTATTCAGTATTCAAACTCCTTTTCAGACTTTTTTCACGTTTTGTTATGTTGCAGCCATATGCTAAAATTGTTTAAATTCATTTTTTCCCTCATCAGTCTACACTCAATACCCCATAATGAGAACATGAAAACAGGATTTTAGAAATTTATTAAAAAGGAAAAACTTTTATTACTTATTGTCATTGTTTGTGCTCTTTGTACATTTTTGATTGAGTGGTTTGTATTTGTGGCCAAAAAAAATATATATATATGATAAACAAATAACACTTTCAATATGCAAAGCAAGGAAAACAAACAGATAAAAGCATCAGGAAATATCTCCCCAGGTCCTCCTTCTAACCCCTGAGATATCTGGGACAGACATACACAGTAACACTAACAACAAAGGTTTAACATAATACAGTCATTCATATAAAATTCACATTTCATGTAAATGCAGCAATAGCTCTGACCTTGAACGTGTGTGTTTCAGAGAACGGCTGTGGGCAGTGAATATTGCAGTGGACCAGTTATTGTTGTCTCTCATGGAAGGCATATTCATTTTCATTTCAGACTTTCACATTGAGATGTATTACAAAGTTCTATATTTTGAAATATTTGTATGGTGTTAATTAGGAAATTATGTTTCCAAAGGCATATGGCACTTGGAAAGTGAAAGGCAGACTTTAGTAAATAAAGGGTGCATAGAAAAATGCAAAAGGTCTTCAATGGTAAACACAAGATAAGGAGATGGTAAAACATGGTGAAGTCCTCCAACATACACATTAAAAGGGAAAATATCAAATAACATTTTGTGCCTTGCAGTCTCTAGTAAGTAGAAGATGGGCAGAGGTTGTTGTTTTTTTTTTGTTCAAAGTCTTTTTATTTTCATTTATAATATTACAGACACAATTCTCCAACATTTTCTCCCCTTCCCCATACCCTAGCTCCAACAGAGCCCCACCCTTATTGCACCATTCAAACATTAATAGGTAAAGAAGATGTACCTGCGCACAAGGTCTAAGACATAATAAAATGAAAAAAAGTAGAATAAAGTAAAATAATAAAAAGGGGGGGGTTACATTTATTAAGACATTGAGAGATCAGTAGTATCCGTATTTTCGACGGGTAAAACAGGCTGCCATACTTCGTAGAACTTGAGGGCTTGGCCTCTCGTAGAATAGTGGATCTTCTCCAACCTTATATAATGCAAAAGGTCTTTAATAAGGCAGACAAAAGTTGGGGGGGGGGTTAGCAAAATGAGCAGAATGAGACGTCTAGCTAATAGAGTTGCAAAGGCTATCATATTTCTGCCATGTCAAGTGATAGGAGGGTCCTTTATGGCCACTCCAAAAACTGCCATTGTAACACAATTAACTGACTTTGACTTCAGAATAAAAATGAAATATAGATAGCCAGAAAGCGGACAGTTTGGGGCATAGCCAGAACACATGCGAAAGGGTGGCTGGTGCTTGTTTACATCAATCACACATTGGGTCCATATTTGGTGTGAATTTAGCCACTTTAACTTCAGACCAGTGCAGTCAATAGATAACTTTAAACTGGGTGATGGTATGTTTTAAACAAATTGAAGATGAGTGTATCCTGTCTAATGCACCCTGCCATATTTCATCAGGGATCTCCATGTGTAGGTCTTCCTCCCACTGGTTCTTCAACAAAGTCGCAGTTTCCGTCTTGTGTGAATTCAACAGAAAGTAAACTGAACCAATGATCATTTTAGAATGGGAATTGAGATTCAGAATAGAGTCTAAAAGAGATTTGGGTGGTATTGATGGAAAGTGGGTTGAAAACGAGGACATCGAACTACAGATCTGCAAGAACCTAAAAAAGTGAGAGCGAGGAATATTAACTCTTGATGAAAGCTGCTCAAATGACTTAAACTTATCAGTATACAGGTCCTTTAATTTCTTAAGACCCTTCATAGCCCAGGAGTTGAAACGCTCCATCTAATATAGAGGGAGCAAACATATTGTTTTTTTCTATAGGGGCATGAGTTGAAAAGTTGCTGAGTGAAAAGGCCCTTCTAAACGGTGCCCAAATTTTTAAAGAGCGCTTTACAATTGGGTTTGAGGTATATTTTTATATATGCTCCGGCAGAGGGAGTTTTGAGCACATTAAACCCTGAAGTGAGGCAGGACCACTTTCTAATTGTAACCACTTAGGGGCAGTATAGTCATCTGAAAAAGTCATCCAGTATAACATGATCTTATGTTTGCAGCCCAATAATAGTATTGGAAGTCAGGTAGCGCTAATCCACCATGTTGGTGGTGTCGCTGTAGTGTGTTTTTACGCATTCTAGGGTTCTTCTTATTTCAGATAAACGAAGATATTATTGGATGGATGGATAAAAAAAATGATTTTGTCAGGAAGATAGGGAGACATTGGAACAAGGATAAAAATCTGGGCAGCACATTCATTTAATTAATTAATTGTGTTGATTCTTCTACCTAATGACAGCGGTAGCATATCCCAGCGTTCAAGATCATGTTTTAGACGAGTTATAAGCGGAGGGTAATTAGCTTTATAAAAGGTCTTTAAATTTGTGGGTGATCCAGATTCCTAAATATTTAACTTTGTGTGTACTTATCTTAAAGGGGAACAAATAAAGCGGAGTCTGTTGGGCAGCTGGATTGACAGGCATAAGCTCGCTTTTCTGTAGGTTGACTTTGTATCCTGATTTCCACTGAAATTATTCAGTAAATTAAGAGCGTTTGGCAAACTAACTAAGGGGTCAGACAGATATGGGGCAGAGGTTTTTAAGTCAAACAGCACGGGAAATCATAACAATGATATTAATAGTAGCTAATTATGTATAGAAAAAAATAAACAGTACATTCATGCCTTTTACATGCCATTTAAGCTAAGGCACTGAAATAACTCACAGATACCAAAGACTGATTTATGGCAGGTGCAATAATCCTGGTGTTTCTGAGCTTTGCTGGAGGCTGGGTGTGAGATGTGCTCCTGCTTCACATTAATAGGGTGTAATAGTCTGAACATACACAGTATGATTACCAAAAATAATAAGTATTTTTGCTGAACTGTGTTTGTAGCCAACACCTTAAAATGAAGTGCTAGAAAGGCACACGGTGCCTCTTTCGGACTGAGAAACAAGGCAGTGGTCAAGTTTAAGATGTATGTATCAGCCAGGAGATGGGGTCAGTGTCGAGCAGATTTGCAGATCTTGTCGTAAACCTCAGGGAAGGCATCCTTACAGCCAAGTTCCTTCCTCAGTCTGTGATACAGCTGCCCATCAAACATCTCCCAGAACTCCTCTCGGTCCAGGTACACATCCGCATACAGCATCTGGAACCTGCAGGAGGCATGTCAAAGCAGTAGGACATATGTCAACATAACATGAGAGGACACGGTGTAAACCCAGTCGTATTTTATACAGTATTTGGTGATTTTATGATTATAAGTTTTGAGTAGGATCTGAGACTCACCCATGCACTTCTCTAACAAACTTCTCCAGCTGCCGCATTGAGACTTTAGCCTCAAAGTGTTTGACTTTGGGCTCCCCATACGCTCCAATATCGACATATAACTCCTCCTCTTGACCTTTGGGATGAACCATTCCTCTGCCTGGTAGCAGCATGAATGGACACAGCCAAAGAGGGTAAACCTGAAACAACACAAGCCATGGAATGAATTCAGAAGATGGAGAATTGAATTCATGTGTATAAATGTGTGTGTGTGTGTTTCCATTTGTGAGTGCACCCATGTGTGTGAGTCTTACATTTATGTCCTGGTGGAAGCGTGTAATGGCAGCCTGTAGATGCTTCATGGGTATCAGCATGTCCTGGACCACGTGGTGCTGTTCATAAAGTCGTCTGATGGTCTCTCCCTGGGTGAGCTTCAGCAGAGAGATCTTAGGGGGAACCATCCATCCAAACAGCCAGCGGAACACAGGGTTGTTGCCAAAGGGAATGATATCCTAGAGAACGGACACAAACACATACACATAGACATGCTGGTTAAAGCCACAAGGAAACAGCATTTCAATTGAGTCTTGCTTCCGTAATTGGATGGGAGAGATTATTCAAAAATGCTTTTACACATAATTTTGAGCTGTCAAAAATCTGTGCTGGTGTTACTGGTTGGAACTTTTATGTACAGCTACTGGTACACCATGAAGTAACCACTACAGGTGCACAGTTTTCAAGTAAGTAATTGGATTTTGATATAAAAATAAAATAAAAAATAATTTGTCTTTTTTTTTTTTTTGGTGTTTGTTGTTAAATAGGCAACGTTCCTACACCTTTTTGCTAATCACATTCCATGACTTTTCCAAGATGTTGCAAATGTCACAGTTTTTACGGTGAATATCTGTTCTGAATGTCACAGTTCTTATTTGTAGCTACAACTATCATTTAGGACAGATACTATCAGGACATTTCTGATTTGGGTTTATATATTCCTGGATCAACAAGCAGCCAGGCTTGAAATTAAATATTTCACTGGTTGGATGAAAATATTACCAACAAATTTCCATGACATTTCCAAAATTATATGCATATGTTCCCTTTTCCCATAACATTGAAAAGCACAATTTTCCAGGCCAGAATTCCATAACTTCTCCAGTTTTTCTATGAACGTAGGAATCCGAAATAGGTGTACGTTATAATATGGAGAACTAGCTAACAAAGTGAAAAAGTCTATTTTTTTCATTGTGAGGGCGCAGTGTGCTGGGCTGGGAGTGTCTTAAATGTATGACGGTGGTTTCGGGCCTGATGCTCCACTTTGCTGTATCATCCCCACTCTCTACCGTGTCCATCCGGACATTTGTTCAGTGCCGTCCACAAAAATGCCTTTAAAAAAAAAAAAGAGAAGACCCAAAAGACCAGAGACAGCCCCTATAGACATCTGTCAAACCGATACTGTGCATAATTCATCACACAATTTACTGTTATGGAAAAGTACTGCCAAACCTCACTCACTAATGGCTAATGGTGTGTGTGTGTGTGTGTGTGTGTGTGTGTGTGCGCGCGAGAGTGAGAGTGTGTGAGAGAGAAAGCATTAAGACTGTAATGCAGAGAAATGTGCAGAGGGTTGGTAAGGTGATGACAAGCTAAAATCTGGCAGATATAAGGTCCTTTATTACAGTCCTCTAATGCACATGTAAATATGGCTCCTCTGTGTGTGGGTGTGAGCGTGCACGTGTTCTGTGTGCACCTGAAGCTCCCAGAAGATGCTACGAGTGTGTCTGTGATAGTATTGTCTCAGAGGGATGTATTCTTCTCCAGTGCGGTTGCCTTTCAGGAAGCTCTCCACATGTTTAAAGAACCACGGTTTAAAGTGCAGGCCAATTCTGTTGATCTGATTTGAAAGGAAAGGGCACAAGGAAAAGGGCATTACACTTAACTTTGACAACACGTAAATACTAACATATAAAAACTATGACACACTCACAAACCTTTTACCTTATCAGTCTCTGCGTGGTCACTCATGGTTCCCGTCATGATGACTGCTGTGTCCAGAGAGTACTGGAGCCCCTCAACAAATGTATTCTCCTTGTTCTGCGATGCCTCAGTGAAGCGCTTACAGATGTTTTCTAGCCCCCTGACCGGCTCGTAGCGCAGCTTCACCCAGGGTTTGGCCGGGACAATCTTAATCTCGGCCGCGACCAGAAACCCTAGAGTACCACAGGACCACGGAACAGCGTGGAACAGATCTGAGTTCTCCTCCTGGGTGAGAGTCACAGGGAGTACCAGAAGAAATGAATTCTCTCAATTCTCAGTCCTATGGCCCACAATGACATATAGACATGATTGAGTAACACTGTTTAAATGAAATCTCAGCTCCCTGGCTCTCTAGTTGATCAGCTACCTTAATCTCTTCTCTGGAGGTTCCATGTTAAATTTGCAAGAACAACCAATATCAACCATCTAATCGTCTCACAAAAAAGTGTTTGTGTCTCTGAGCATTGAGCGTGACAGTTATACAACATCCATGTTACTGTTATTAGCAATGCAGCAATTCAGCAAAAAAAAAGAAGGATACAATAGGACACACACACACACGCACACACACACAGCTCACCTCGGTGCAGCGAACCAAGCTGCCATCAGCCAGAACCAGTTCATATGCAATACAGATGTGCTGAAACAGCCCATAAATATGAGAAGACGACTCAATGCCTGTACCCATCACCAAACCACCTCAGAGAGAAAGAGAGAAATAAAGATTTGCTGTTGTCTTTTCTGTAGTAATTCAATCTCTTCCCAGGTGAGAGCAGACACAGTGGACTAACACTCAAGCAGGAGGCAGTGCTTGCCAATTGTGAGTGTGGATGTGTGTGTGCGTGCGTGGACATAGAGATAAATGAATGTACAGCATCCTGATGGGAAAACATTAGGTTGTTGATGTGCAGTTTATGGCATCAGGAAACCCATTATGAAATCTGATCCAGGGGTGCTTCCAGCTCTGCAGCCATTTCCTCCCGGTTTCATCTTTGGAACTACAACATCAATCCCCTAATACAATTAGAGAAGTCGCTGAAGCTCTAATCAGGATACAGTGATTGACGGAGGAGATGTCGGCTCTACATCACAGAACAAAGAGCTGTGGAAAACTGTAGTGCATCTCTCTATCTCTAGAAACCCCAGAGCCACAGATGTTGACATGGCTTGTCTCTTTTATGCCACATGATGATACCCCATGTGATCCTAATATGGAGAACATACCCACGGTAAGGTCATCGAGCTCAGGCAGCACTGGGAGGGTCCAGCCAATGGAGTTCAGGAGAGCAGTCACCTGACCCATGTTGGCCAGGGGCTCAACTCGCACCACCTAGCAGATGGAAAGATCAGTCGGTAAAGATCCACCATCAGGCTGACAATTTATGACAATGCATTTATCGGTAATAAATGATACATTCTTATCAGTAATACTGCTCACAGCCTATAAAAGGCTTGTGAGTGGCTCCTATTATCAAAAGGGGACAGATATTCTTGGCAGCTTCAGTCAAAATGAGAATCACTTTAATCACCAGGTAGGATATTTACATGTTACATGTATAAATACAGCCAAATAAATGTACATAATAGACAAAAGATTTTATAAGTAGGAAGATACAGTGGTCTGGGAGAGACTGGTGGTTGCTTCTTTAATTCTACTATGATTTCCATGGTTTCGATGAAGATTAATTCCATATTTTTGTAATTGCATCCTGACACCAGTTGGTCTACCTCTCTCTCAAATACATGGACTCGTTGTTGGAGTCCATTTTATCATGCTGGTGTCATCTGCACTGGATCAATTATTGGTGTAGTGTTGAGTGATGATATAACTTTCCTTTC
This sequence comes from Gephyroberyx darwinii, assembly GCA_900660455.1. NCBI lineage: Eukaryota > Metazoa > Chordata > Actinopteri > Trachichthyiformes > Trachichthyidae > Gephyroberyx > Gephyroberyx darwinii. Next base: position 45,538 of record CABFOQ010049001.1, on the reverse strand, counting down.
TCTCGTCTCAACTTACATACCCTTCTTTGCTGTTTTGTTTTTGTTCACAAAAATGAGTGATAACTATCAAACAATGCAGTGCAGAATGAAAATGAACAGCTGTCATTTCCATTAAGTCTGAAGACACTGATCTAAGCTGACTGAATATTCCAGACATTAATAAACTGACCTCAAGGTTAATTGCATTGTCTTTGTTGACTGAGGTGTCTGTCCTTCCATCTAATTATTATTTTGCTGTATCAGATTTTGATGTATCGGATTAGAAAAGCTGCATGGAAAAATTGTGTTGGACATTTCATACCTGCTGTTGCTTCAATGTATAATCAGGTTTGCATCGTAGTTGTACAGCAGATGCATTATAATATTGCCAAGTGCATTTCTTTGTGTTCGTCTTTGCACAAAATCAGTAAGTATGACCAACTGGCATTAATGAACAATGACAACTTGCCTAATACTAACCAATTCTTGAAATACTCTCCATTATTCTAGTGGATGTGTTTTTGCTGACATTTGGGAAGCCTATTTATTTGCTTTAACCCAGCTAATGGAAACACAATTAATTGGCTTTTTTTTTTAGACATTTCCAATGTTTGCATAACATTTGCTTGTGCGTCTGATAGTTCCTCCTACCTGTCTTTTTGTGTCCACCTCCAGAATGTCCATCATGTTGATCATGATGTTCTTGTGGGTTTTCTTGTATTTCCCCACTCTGAGAGATACAGTCAGCCACCCAGGCCGGCCCGTACACATGTAAGTCTTACCCCCCTCCTTCTTCCACTCACGTACCTGAAACAGAACACTTGATACTGAGAGGAACAGCCCAGCTGTATTAGGAAAAGCAGTCAAATCCCATGATGAGAGTGGATCATCACTACAGAGACGCAGTAAATCCACACATACAGTCCACCCATTCTATTCATCCACCTAAGTCAACATCAAGGTTGACTGTCATTTTTTCCACTCTCCACCATTTAAGTGATATTGTTTTGGTAAAACATTCTCACTTTTTAGCAAACATATCCTCATATTAGTACAACAACAGTAAACCACCAGTTGCCCTGGTGTGTTCACAGTAAAATCACTCATTTAATGTCATTTTCAGAACCTAGCCTGCCTAGTATTAGCCTATTAGAAAACATAATCTGGTCTTGATGATCATTTAATCATCAAGGTGAAAGACCATTAATGAATGACAATTCTGCAGAGTTTTAAAAAATTCACCGTGGAGAGCGACCTGTCATGGGCCCTTCCACTTGGGTCCACACGATGGGCTAATGCTCTCCCAGGCCTGTGCAATGAACCCTGTGGATAGTTTGGTTTATCTCTAGTTCATTTCAAATCCCTCTCTCTTGACTGAATCCCTTTGGGAAGCGAGGTATTAGATGTCTGGTCTGCTCTGACCCCAGGGTCCTCCCAGTGGCCTCTCTCTCACACGGTCATGTTCATAGGCTGCAATTGGATTAACTGCCTAACCCAACTGGAAAGTACTTTGACCATTGCACTAGATTACACTCTGGAAACTCACACCAACCTTGAACTTTCAGTCCCATTGAACCAGTTGGGTTACTCTAGTCTGGACCATCTTCATGGGATCAGTTTAACTAATCAGTTTCACTAATTAGCCTTATTGTTAGATTTTACATGCCAAGACCTCTTAAGGGGAATAACGCTCAATTTATGAATTCATGTTATTCCTATGGTCTTCCTAGGCAGTCTAGTAAATATCTGTGAACCATAACAACCTACTGAAAGCAAGAAACCAGAAAACTACGACTTGAACCTGTCATGTCATCAAGAAGTAAAAACTGAAGGTGCTCTATAAAGAACAAACTGGGCAAAATGGTAACAAGTGAGAACTAGTTTAGTGCTAGTGACATGCTGGTCAGCAGTAACATAAGTAATGTAATAATTTTGTGTTTGTATTTTCTATGAGTGTTAGTTGAGAATAATTGAGAGCACGAATTAACCAAAACGAGGGAAGGAATTCAACCTCGTGAGCATGCAATACCGGTGACTGCTATCTATCTTATCTATTTAAGACACAGGAAACAAAAGACAAAAACATAAAACCTAACAACAACAAACATAAAACATTACTGCTGACAACCATTGAAAAAAGTATGTAAGAGCATTAAGGACTAGATTTTATGGGATTATGAATACATGTTTAGTTCAGAACAGATAACTGTCAAGTTATGCTCATTTGGATGAAAAAAATCTTGGTGACAACACAAGTTTGAAAGAAGTAGAAATAAGGTACCTGGATATGACTGTCTTTGACCACAGGAGCAATATTTTCGTCCCTACATTTCTCATTTAGTCACTGTAAATGATAATAAATAAATAAAAATTGCGAGACACTGTCGCTCACCTGTCGCTGAATGTCCCGGACGCGTTGGTCGTGCAGCTTTGGAGCAGAGCACATCTTGAAAATCAACCATGCCCGCAGATGATAATACACATCAAATATAACGGACAGTGGCAGGAGAAACAAACACACAAATATCCACCTTTGGTGAATGATAACGTAATCTAGACCTTTGACTTTAATCCAAAGTAAAAACATAACCGCCAAGCCTCCTAAATACAACAACGGATCCATGGTTATGGAAGATCAGTCCCTCCTCGCCAGATGTCACGGTCAGCTTTCAGCCACTTTCTGAGCCAATACGAGCAGCCAGTACTTTGCAGAATTTTATTCCCTTTTTCGTTCGACAGCGATTACAACTTGTAGGTAAATTCCACCTTGATTATTACAACCTCCAAACCTGACTCCTCACTCCTTCACACCGATAGGTGAGCGTTGCTAGGAGGTTAGCGAGGCCCTCTCCTGCTTCACACTGATTGGTGAATGTTGCTAGGGGGTGGCACTAGAGCCTCCTATGCTTCACCTGATTGGTCAACAATGGCAATGGTAGGGATGACTCGAGTCGTAGCGTCTCTGGTCTTCAACCAATCATAAAGCAGAAAAGCCGTCACACCATCTACCCTTCCCTCGTGGCTTAACATATAACAGTTAAGTAATGTGGTATCAACATTTAACAGAATGCACATTATTACCCAGTAACTAATACTTTCATCATGCATAGAGAATATGCATGGAACTGCTGTGAGGAGAAGAGAAGGGAAAACGAGAGATAAAAGAGACAAGTCCTAGGTTACGTCACATTACAAAACATTACATTATAGGCATTTAGCAGATGCTTTTATCCAAAGCAACTTACAATAAGTGCATCAACATAGGTAGGCAAGAGAACTACTACTCAGAAATTGTAAGTGCATTTCTTTCCTAAACAAGCATCTAAGAGCAGAACCAGCACTAAGGTAAAAGTGCAATAAGTTATCTACCTACTTTTATTTAAACACTATGTATTCAAATATAAGCAAGTGCTAAGAGGAATGGTCAAGGTAGTGTTTCTTGAAGAGGTGGGTTTTCAGCCTGCGGTGAAAGATGGGCAGCGACTCTGCTGTCCTGACATCAGTGGGGAGTTCATTCCACCACTGTGGGGCCAGTTGAAGTTCAAATCATACAGGCAGGTCTAACTCTTAACATAGTCATTAGATATTTGAATTTTCACAGGATCTTGCACAGGATGGCATGCAGCCCCCTAAGCACATCCAATGAATCAACAGCCTAATAGCCGTGTGCCCTAGCAGACCTACCTCATCCCAACTGTGAAGCATGGTGGAGGGAACATCATGGTTTGGGGCTGCTTTGCTGTCTCCGGGCCTGAGAAGCTTCAATCATTGAGGGAACAATTAATTAAAAATTGTATCAGGAAATTCTACAGGAGAATATCAGAGTAACGGTCTGTGATCTGAAGCTTAACAGATGGGTCATGCAGCATGACAATGAACCCAAACACAAAAGCAAATCTACAACAGAATGGCTTAAAAAGATGAAAATTAACATTTTGGAATGGACAAGTCAGAGTCCTGACCTTAACCCTATTGAAATGCTGTGGCATGACCTGAAGCAAGCCGTTCATGCAAGACATCCCAAGAATATCAATGAACTGAAACAGTTCTGTAAGGAGGAATGGTTCAAAATACCTTGTTGTGTAGGTCTAATCAGCAACTACAGGAAATGCTTGGTTGAGGTTATTGCTGCTAAAGTAGGTTCCACCTGCTAAAGTAGGTTCACTAAATCTCGTGGTGGTACTTTTTTCCCGATCCAAGCTGTTAACATTTGAACAATATGTTCAGTAAAGACATGTAAATGTAATTTTTTGTGGTATTTGTTAAATCACATTATGTTTATATATTTTTATGACATAAAATAAGATCAGCACACATTTTAGGGGTCATTTATACAGTAATTCGGGTAATTCAGAATGGTTCACAACTGTAGACGAAAGTGACAAAGTTCAGTTATAGGCTATTTGACATTAACTCAGAGTTGCAGGCATGCGCTTGCGTTGTGGTTTTATGAATGGGTGTTGAATGGGAGGAAATGATAGCAAGTACCCTCGGTTTTGGTCTGACTCATGGTTAGTCATAAAGCCACTCTGCCTGACAGGAGTGATGACTAAATGGAGCACGTCACTGCTGTTCCATTATCATACATAGCTGAAATGTGATTGCAACGTCACTACTGCATCCTTAAGGAAATACTTAACTCTCACATTGTCATAAGCTCTCAGGCCAAGGGCATGTGTGCTTACACATGCAGTACATGCACACAACCACAAGCATAGTCTTCCTTTGGCTACTCGAGTTCATATCCATTCTGACTGTAGTAATATGTTTACTTTTTCAATAATACAGGAGAAAATGCATGTCAACTATGACTGACACCATCGCACGTATCTAACCCAAGCCTTGCCCATGATTTCATAGAGAAGAATCCTGTTATAGGTGCCTGTAGATGTTGCTCCTTGTCAAGATGCAGATGGATACGTTGGCCCTTGACAGGCCTAAATTTGCTTTGCTAATGGCTCATAAAAGTATTTTAACTTGCATGATTGGCTTATTGTTCTTGAATGGCTATTGGAGCGCTAGTATTGGAGGATCTGGTCCAACTGGTGGTTTGTTTGCTCTGCAGGGATGACAGCAGTATCTTTGATGGGTTAATGGAAGAAGATGAAAAGGACAAAGCAAAACGGTGAGATCCCTTTAGCTTGTGTTTAGTCAAGACATCCAACCACCTGCTCTTTAGCATAGGGAAAAAACAGGTCCTCCATGATACCACAAATTCAGTGGTTACAGGACAGCAGTAATAGGAGGATTGTTAAAGCTGTTGTAAAAAGGAAAAAAACCTCCCTCATCAGTCTAAATCTGAAAATCGGACTGGAACAAAGAATATGTTCTATCCCCCTTAAACTGAGACCCTGTAGATAATTTTTCCAAATTCAATTTTGGTGCCAGGTATGGCCACTGGCAGGAAAACGTCTCCGCTCACAAGTAGTGAGGAATTGACAGTGAAACAGCAGCGAGTGCTCCGTCCAGAGAAAGCTGGACTTGCCTGCTGCAAAAGATTTTATTCATCGCTCCACCACCACTAAACACTAACAAGAAGAAATTTTGATTTGCTGACATGACATTACATAATTTCTGGGTATTAAAGTCCTCAAAATTCAAACAGTTACTTCTTGCTGTCGCTTGGTGCCGCCACATTGGTGCAAAATTGCCAAGTACATCTTTAGCCAATGTCTAAACCATGTTTAATCAAGGTATAGAGAATCTGCATTGTTATTCCTCTTGTGTCTAAACCCACAGTGTGTCCCGTAACAAGTCTGAAAAGAAACGCAGAGACCAGTTCAATGTCCTTATCAAGGAGCTGGGTACCATGTTGCCAGGCAACACCCGGAAGATGGACAAGTCCACTATCTTGCAGAAGAGCATCGACTTCCTGCGCAAACATAAGGGTAAGGAACTCTAAGGACTAGGGGTGGGAATCCTCAGTCACCTTTCGATTTGATTTTGATGTAGAGGGCTACGATTCGATTACAAAACGATTATTGATGCATTTCAAGTTCTGATTTCTATTAGGGCTGCACGATATGAGGACACTGTTACTAACTACTAGTGAGTTTGGAGCCAATTGTAGAATTTTATGTTTCACTTTTGTTTCCTCAATGGGGGGCTCTGTCGGATTGAGTGCAATGCTACTGCTCTGTCTCATACACCGGCGAGGTTAGTCTCTGCTGCGAGAGAACATCGATCGACGTAATTGATTATTAATTTTTCTGCATCGAATCTTTCAAGGGATGCATCTACTCAGCACTCTCCAAAATCTGTTCCTCAGACAGATTTAGAGTGGGAGTTTCATACTCTTCCGCTGACCCATTTTTCTGTCTAAGGATCCTGGCATGTTTTATTTCTGTCCTTCTCTATCAGAAATTGCTGCTCAGTCAGAGTCAACTGAGATCAGACAAGACTGGAAGCCTCCTTTTCTTAGTAATGAAGAGTTCACTCAGTTGATGTTGGAGGTGAGCTGGTGGCACTCTAACATGGAGTGCAGTAGTTTTCCTACGCCATTTTCTTTTTACATTCAGGAATATAGGTGAAGTGAAAGAGTATTTTGTTTATTTTAGGCATTGGATGGATTCTTCCTTGCAATTATGACTGATGGGAATATAATCTACGTCTCTGAAAGTGTGACTTCCCTACTAGAACATTTACCTGTGAGTATAGTGTGCTAAAGATCCAAATGAATGATATGTGGGTCAGTAGAGCCCTTTCAGAATGTTTCCATTGATCAATGAAGTGAAACTATCATGATTTAATTCATATTCTTAGAGATATTCAACATTAAATCACAGGGGCTGTATTTCATTACTCTTTAAAGACTTTAACGAATGGTCTGTAACAGTACCCACATGTCAGCTGTATTACCTGCTTGACATTGTGTTAAGGTAGTTACAACCCGCTCATAGATTCAGGATTAAATGTCTTTTTATATGTTTCAGTCTGATCTTGTGGATCAGAACCTGTTGAATTTCCTGCCTATGGGAGAGCATTCAGATGTGTACAAAGCTCTGTCCTCTCATATATTGGAGGGAGAGACACCAACACCTGAATATCTGAAAAGTAAGTGCTGCAGCTGTTTACTTGGGTCTTTTTTAAAATATATTTATCATTTCAGTTTGTCAATATTATATTTATTGACTCACACCAAGTTTATTGACACTTTGTTATACGCTTCCCTGAAGGCCCTTGGTGCCATATATTAAAGTTAGGTCTTTTTTTTTATTCATTTGTTTTTAGCAAAAAATCAGCTAGAATTCTGTTGCCACATGCTCCGAGGGACAATCGACCCCAAAGAGCCCCCTGTGTATGAGTATGTTAAGTTCATTGGAAACTTCAAGTCCCTGAATAATGGTGAGTTACTCTGAACAAAGTGTCTATGCCTTGAGTTACATTTTCCTGGCCTGCTGGCTGTAAGCTTTAATTTGTCTTTTGTCCTGTTTCCACTTAGTGCCTAACTGTACCCGGAATCGTTTTGAAGGAGTGATCCAGCGATCACTTCACTCTGCTTTTGAAGAAAGAGTCTGTTTCATAGCAACTGTGAGGCTAGCCAAACCACAGTTTATCAAGGTAAGAATCAAAAGCTACTCTGCCTAGATTTTGCCCGGTTGACACACTTTCAGTTATATTCTCATGGGTTTAAAAGTGAGTTCTTTATATGATTTTATAATACTTATCTGTGGAGATTTGTAAATTACTTACTACACCCCCATCCTATCCCCTATCCCTCACAGGAGATGTGCACTGTAGAAGAGCCCAATGAGGAATTCACCTCCAGACATAGTTTAGAATGGAAGTTTCTCTTCTTGGACCACAGGTACTTTGCTTTCGTGCTTTTGTTTGTATATGGCCACTCAAAAGACTTAAAGTCTTACTTTTAACGTATTGTGTGTGTTTTTCAGTGTGTACAAATATGTTTTGGTCTGCTGTACTGCTCACCAGTACTCCCAACATATTTTTTGATAGTATTTTTCATTCAGCTCTGATTGATTCAGTAGAGCTGTTTGCTCCATGCAGGAGGCTGCAGTCAACATTTTGGACACTTTGCTCTTTCCTACTACTGTTGAAACTCCATGATAATTATCTTCTGTGATAGCATGACAAATCATAGAACAATCTGTGCCCTTTAAAAGCCCTCTGGAGGAGGGGCTTTGTAGTAGAAGTTTCCAGTGACTTATGTCAATTGTCATTATTTGTTTGTGTCCAGAGCTCCCCCCATTATAGGTTACCTGCCATTTGAGGTACTGGGAACATCAGGATATGACTACTACCATGTAGATGACCTGGAGACACTGGCCAAATGCCATGAACACTGTAAGTACAGTTCATCAATCATCTATTAAGTGAGTTGATCAACCATCATCAGCTACTTCTGTAGTTGCCCTGATGTCCTAAACTATGGATGTCAGTCAGCATCTCCCTGTCTCTCTGTAGTAATGCAGTATGGCAAGGGAAAGTCATGCTACTACAGATTCCTCACCAAAGGGCAGCAGTGGATTTGGCTTCAGACCCACTACTACATCACCTACCACCAGTGGAACTCCAGACCAGAGTTCATTGTCTGCACACACACTGTTGTAAGGTACAGGAAAGCCTTCCCCTGTGATTTTGACATCTGTAGATACAGAAATGGAAACACATGTATCCATGGTGCAACATAAAACGTTAGTTTTCCGAATGAAGAACGAGAGTTCTCACTAGTGCTAGAGCTATTGTCTCCACTGCCTCCCAACGATAACCCCTCACTTAAGAGGTGGTCCCGTTCAGGTACCAAACGGCTAGCTTCCATTTCTGAGGGGATGGATGGATGCATCTCTGTCTGGGAGCTGTCAGACGCGCATGCATAGTTAGGGAGTTTAATTCTAAACCACTGACCACTATCCTGAGTATTATTTGCTAATTCTCTTGACGCCGTTATAATAAGATAGTCGTCGAGATACATTATGTGTATCCCCTTTTCTCGTAGAGGTGTGAAAGCTGTGTTCCTGCATACAGTGAATGTGTGTGGGCTCAGTGAGAGACCGAGTGGGAGGACACAATTCGTATGTAGACCAGAGATATTTCCTGTTCTAAGGACCGATCTCTGCCTGCCACGGGCCAAAACGGGACAAAGGTGGTTTTATGATTAAAAATGATTCATTGGAGGTGTTGGGAGACAGCTTATAGCACTAGCACTAGTAAGAACTCAAGTTTGAAATGAAGTAAAACATAGAAGCCTAAATATGACCTACCACAAATTTCCTGGTTAGATTTTTTTTCACATTTTACTTCATCAGGATGTCATGTGTACATGTCTTTTATTTCCTCTTTGCTCTACAGTTATGCTGAGGTAAGAGCAGAGCAGCGCAGAGAGCTTGGGATTGAAGTGTCACCACCTGAAATAACAGCAGATAAGGTGAGACAGTTTTTTTTTTTTTTTTTTTTTTTTAATTCAAGGGATGATTCAGCAGTAATCCATAACAATGCTACTTTAGTGAATCCAGAGCCAATTGTGAACTTTTCCCACATTGGCTTTCTCCCCCTCCTCACAGCAGTCCCAGGATTCTGGGTCAGAGCTGGGACAGCTTAACACCTCCAGCCTGAAGGAGGCTCTAGAGCACTTCGACCAGAGCCGTACACCCTCTGCCTCCTCTCGGAGCTCTCGCAAGTCCTCACACACTGCCGTGTCTGACCCAGCCTGTAAGCATCCATAAGAAACAGCTGTTCATTACCCAGCACACTGACATCTCAACATTATATCTCCATTACTGTGACCATTTTATAGTCATCTATACCAAATGTTTTATACCAGTGTCCACCATAAAAGCAACATGTTTGTGTTTCCCCCTCAGCGTCACAGAATAAGCTTCAGGGAGATAGGAGTACGCCAGGACGACAATCTGTCTCTGCCGTTGAGATGACATCACAACGAAGGTCATCAATTAGTAGTCAGGTCAGTCAGGGAGGAGGACAGAATGGGGGTGTGGGTGAAGTTAATTTCAGACTAATTGTGCAGTGAGTTTTGTGGCATTAGATTACTGATAGAGATTAGTCTGAACTCATCCTCTCTCCGTTCTTGATCCTAGTTTTTGTTTGGTTTCTATACTGTTTTCAACAGCAGTCTATAAGCTCCCAGAATACAGGGCAGAACATGGCACCATCCATGGTTTCACAGCAACAGCAGCAGCAGCAACAACCACAACAGCAACAGCAACAACCACAACAGCAGCAGCAACAACCACAACAACAGCAGCAGCAACAACAACCACAACAACAACAGCAGCAGCAGCAGCAGCAGCAGCAGCAGCAACAGCAGATACAGCCCAGTGGCCAAGTAAGATATTTATCTCATTCTGTTTTAGAATCTGAATCAAGTGCCACACTTAAGGTCTCTGTGTGTGTATATATATACAAACACATGCACACACACCTCGGCAAAACTTAATAAAAAATTTGTGATAAACATATGTTAAAACCAGAGTAACCAGGGCAACATTTAGGCACATCTTTCTTTCCATTCTCCTACATATCACCTATGGTGGTCCATGGGTAATAGTAGTTACATTCACATATGACAAATAAATATATGACAGCTCATTGAAAAAAAATGTGAACAGACTGAAATGCAAAAAAAGGTATTGCTAATTATCAGAGGCATTTTTTGGCCCCTCATTTTTAATTTTTCAGGCAAATTCTGAACCTCTGCGCCTCCTTGAATTTTTGACCCTGATACAAACAAGCATATACATTGGGCATGTGCTAAACCATAACTGAATTCAAGGTACACAGTATTTAAAGGAAATCGCGTAAAAGACACTAAAAAGTGTGCACATTGAATAGGCCACATTTGAATAGGAACAGCTCAGATGTGCAGATCTCAATCTGCATAACACCCAGTCCGAATCAGGCCTTTAGTGTACACTCCTCTCACTTGAAAACACCACTGAACCACACTTTCGAATTAACTGCTAATCTCAGACCACACTATATACAAGCATTCAGTTATGACGCATTACTTCCTGACCGTGTGCTTGTCTCAATGCCCTTTGATAGCCCATGGTGCAGTTCTCCAGCCAGCTGGAAGCCATGCAACACCTGAAAGACCAGCTGGAGCAGAGGACAAGGATGATTGAGGCCAACATCCAGCGACAGCAGGATGAACTCCGGCAGATCCAGGATGAGCTGCAGAGGGTGCAGGGACAGAGCCTACAGGTCAGACATGGAAGCATTGCTCATGAGTGTGTGGCAAAAGGTCCCAAAGAGGAACATAGCGTGTATATATAGTTGTAGTATATACAAGGCACTAAAAATATTGGCCCTTTTCTTTTTTTAGGGGTTATGTGGTAATTGTGAAAATGATTGATGATTGCATTTTGACTATTATTAGTCTTATGATGATTATTAGTAGTCTTAATTTGTGTTCTCTATTGCAGATGTTCCTGCAGCAAGGAGCTGGAGGACTGAATCTCAGCTCTGTTCAAATGACCCAGGGGAATGCTGTGCAGCAAGGGGGCACCCTCAGCATGCAGGGCCAGGTGGTCTCTGCAGGGACTCTACAGAGCAGCATACAACAACAACGTACTGTCCAACCCCAACAACAAACCCTACTACGGGAACAGAGCACAGCACTCTCACAGGTTGGATACACTTAATAGTTTTCCTTTTCCTTTCCTTTTTTGCCTTGCCATTTATTTACTACACCTAACACAAACACCCATTGACCCAGTTTAATCATGCCTTAATTTTGTTTACTACACATACTTCCATCAGCTATGTTATCTTCTTGCCACTATTTCTGGTTCTGTGTATTTCAGTCTCAGCGGTCATCTATCACACTGCAGCCTCAACAAAATCCGTTGCCTGCCTCCCTCTACAACACCATGATGATCTCACAGCAAAGCCCAGCCAACGTGGTCCAGATTGCCACAAGCCTGGCCCAGAATAGTGGCCCCAACACTCCTGCTGTGGCAACATTTGCCCAGGACCGTGCTGCTCAAATTAGGTTTGCATTCATCATCTAAAGACTACCCTGATTTTATTTTTATGTTTATTTATTTTCATTATTTATATTAATGTGATATTTAATTGATCTCTTTACATTTGCTCTCCCTCACCCCATTCACATGCAGATCCAAGTGCAGCACCCCTGGAGCTGATACTGAATCAGTGTCTTGCTCAAGAGCAAGGCGATTGCTTGCAGAAACATGGGCTTAAATCTGGGTCCTCCTGCTGGCCACCACTTTTATTTAGTGTAGTACAAGTGTTTCTATAATGCAGTTTCGCTAGTGGAACGGTTAAAATTAAGGGAAATATCCATATCTTACCTCTACATGATTCTGTTACCCCTATTTGACCTTAGTACTCTTGTGTCTCTGTCAGGTTTCCTGCAGGTCCTCAGCTGCTTACCAAGCTGGTGACAGGTTCGATGGCATGTGGGGCAGTCATGGTCCCCACAACCATGTTCATGGGCCAAGTGGTGACGGCCTTTGCTCCTCAGCAAGGCCAGACCCAGACCATCAGCATTTCCCAGCAGCCGCAGCCACAGCAGCAACACCAGCAACAACAGCAGCAGGAGCAGCAGGGACAGTCACAATCACAGGCTGCAGCCATGCAACCAGGGCAGGCTCAGCTGGCCCAACAGCAAACACAGTTCCTACAGGTAACAACCAGATTTAGATGAACTTTAAAGCTGCACTAGGCAACTTTGCACACTGGCGTCTCCAAATGGCAGAGTTAATTGTTTGAAAAATACCCACTTCAGTACCCAGAAATCATGAAACGTGACATCAGTCAACTGCACATGGCATGCTCATGTTTACCAAGCTGGCTGGTCTGTGGTTGCTTTATACCAAAGGATGCCAAAGGGACAAGAGAGGCAAAAGATTTAACGTTGGTGAGTCCAGCTTTCTCTGGCTGCTGTTTAGGAGAGCATTTGTATTTCGCTATTAAGTTTTGATTCGTCAATTCCTGTGGGTAGAGAAGTGTACATGCCCGAAATCAGAATCACATTTGGGCAAATAAGGCAAATCTACAGGGTCTCAATTAAGGGCGGTGGGACATTCTTCTCTATTGCAGTCCCACTTTTAGGCTGATAAGCCTACCAAGATGGGTATATTTTCATATAAAAATAAATAAGCAGCTTTAAGGTTCATCTCGTTGGACCATCTGTACACACCGTTAAGTAGAAATTTGTCACATGTTCTTCTACTAATACCCCCACTGCCAGATGCACATGTAGACAAACACATGGCACAGCAGGGTAAAATCCCTCCCTGAAGTAGTCAGACCTCACTAACCTTAACATTTTACTTTCTGCTCAAGGCTCCTCAGCTGCTTCATGGAAACCAGTCCACCCAGTTGATCCTGCAGGCAGCGTTCCCATTGCAGCAGCAGGGCACCTTCACTGCCACAACCCAACAGCAGCAGCAACAGTTACAACAGCAGAAGCAGTTACAACAACAGCAACAACTTCAGCAACAGCAACTGGCCTCTCACAGGGCAGACGGCCTGTCTGATCGCTCCACAACACAGCCTCAGTAGCTGGCTAAAGCCAATCAGAAGCAGAGTGAACCAAACTCAGATGTGCGTGTCTTAGTGATTGGGGTCTTCTTCTGAAAGTGCAGTACTGAGACTATGCCTTAGAGGCAGAGGAGTGATTGGATAGGTAGCCTATGGCTTCCCTCTCTTCCCCAGGATCTTTTGCTACTTGCACTTAACTCTTGAGCACCGAGTGCTACAGAGAACCCGAGGCTGAGCTCACAATGAGCCCAGAGTGGCTCTGGCATGCAGCTTTGGCTCAAAACTCTCTGGGTTGAGGCCTTTTCTCTAAGATAACAGGGGCCAAGATGCCTGTAATGGACGGAGCTCATCCCTTCCTCCCGTGGCCCTTTTCTTGTGTGTTTAGTGTGTGTGCTCCAGTCACCCTCACAGGATTAATTTATGCAGAGCTGTCCAGTCAATGCGGTGGAGCTTCTATCCAAGTTTCAAAGACTTGCAGAACAGCCAATGGCACGTTTGTTTTAGGTGTTTCTCCTATTATTGTTTTTCATGTCAAAGTAATTATGGGTCAGAAAATATTTTTAAGAATGTCATGTAGATTGAACTTTAACTGTACAGAACATCATGTGTAATATAATATGTAAATATATGGAAAAAAGAAAGAACTAATATTTTATATGATGCATGAAATGAAAAGCATAGTCTGTTATTTGTAGCTTTGAATATGCTTTTTTTTCTAGTATTCTGAGAAAAAAAGAACCTAATATGCTCGATGGCTGATATTTTCACAGACTTCCTTTCTCCTAGGGGATGTGTTTGTGTGTGTCTGCATAGCAGACTATGCCAATGCTGCTGGATGTGTCACAGTTTGTTTAATCTTTACCTGTATTTTCATAAAATTTCATAAAACTGTCAATGCCCGACACAAACGTGTTAAAGTTTTAGAAAGCTTTAGAAAGTGTGCTGCAAAGCAGCACACGAATGACTCTAAATTTAATTTTGACTGAGTCAATAATTGTGAATGAAATAAAGAATACCAAGGTTAGGCTAAATGTATCCCACAATAAGATTTGCCAACTCTATCTTCTTAACCCTCAACCTCTTCATTTCATTATTTTATTAATTTTAAACACTTCAGCTGAGATTCCTACACTTCAGAGCCTACACATCCATAATACATGCATGGTATCTGGAAAGGCTTTAGTTGAATTTTAACTGTTCATCCCTTTTTTGTATTGCAGTGTACTTAGTCTTAAGGAGATATGATTACTCCACTACCCTTTTGCTTCAAGCAGGGCTGGAGTAAAATTATCCTCACTAGCAAAATCTGAATGGGGCTAATAAGAATGGTTTAGAGATGGCAGCCAATTTGGCATGTTTAGTTTGTATTCAACTTATTTTAATAATATGGTGACTAATAGTTCCTCCTTCCGTCAAACTTGTTAAAATATGTGGAATATACAAACCTGATGGCATTTTTTCAATAGAATGGCAACAGTGGCCCCTCCTGTCCTGCTTAAGACAACCAGTAAGCAAATGGCCATGGCAATAGTGTGTTCTGTGTTGCGTAGAAAGTCCTATATTTATTCACCCGATCCACTATCATGTCTGCTCTGTAAAAATGGGAAGCTAGTGCTCAACTTGGAAATGTGGGTATGTTCTCAGAAGTAGTACCTGCAAACTATGGTCATTCTTCATTGTTATCAGTCGTAAATTGTTTCTTTGAGTGTGTTTATCTGTGTCAGATATGAATGGAGTCTGCCGTCTTATCAAGAGACCTTAAGTTGTCTAAGACAGATGCAGCGTGGTCATTAAAGGAAATGTGCAGTATGGCACTTGATTTGACCTGCTCTCCAATTTGAAGCACTTATAGAGGAACATGTTGCTAGCCAGCTGTACAAAGTCATCCCTAATTTCCCCTTAGTGTAAGCCCAGCCTTGAGAGGCACTGAAGAAATGCTAATAATAACCCCTCGCTCGCTGCTTACTGCTGTGAGGTATTGGACCCGTGAGTTGGCACACACAAATAGCCTTTCGATCAGGTGAAAGTGGCTCCATTTGGGCCTGTCAGGAGAGAAATTATTGATCACATGTTAAATACATGTGATCAATAATTTCTGCTGCTGTTTCTGAGCTGACTTGGTGTGGTATGCCCTGAAGCACAGATACACAATAGCTAGCTGTTTGAATATCAAGAAAATGGGTTTTGATTAGTTTTTTTTTCTCCACTGTCTGCCTTGGCACTGTGTCACTTTGGTGTAGGAGGGAATTCTACTCAGTTGTCATGGATTGTTATACTGTGTGGTTCATCACATCTATCCAGTGTGTTATAAAGTATGTACTTCCCTTGAATTTGCTAATAGACTACCACTTATTTGGCAGGTTGAAATAACTTGATGAGACAACTATTTATGGAAAGTAAGCGGTTTGTTTTTACCTAATTGTCTTTATGTGGTTTTCTGTAGACTGGCACTTTAAATATCGTCATGAATGTCCATTTAGTGTGATGTCACTTTACACATTAGCTTCAAGAGGAGATTATTCCCATTAGATACTTTGAATTTCTTGACAATCATTTCAGAAAGTATTTGGCTAGAATTCAATAATAGCACTTACTAAAATTGTAATTTGACGTTTGTTTTTTTTTTTTTTTTTTTTTTTAAGAAAGTGGTTTGCATGTTGCCTTGTGTTTTTAAGTCTTGTTGGCAGAGGTTGTTGCATTTTTCATATTGAAATGTTGGTTGCACATTATAGAAGTATGTAGACTGTGTAGTTCCCTCAGGAGCTGCTCTAAGCTTATAGTTGGCCACAAGACATAACCAGTGTCAACGTTGGAGTAAAGCCACCTCATTTATTCATTCATTTATTTCAAATTTCATCAAGTCATTTAACACCTGCCATATTTGGTTTGAAAACCCCTTGTTAATCAAATGGTGTCTCCTGCTGGTCGACTAGCTCTGGTGCATTGACTGTATATAGTTAAAGTATAACTAGATCTCATCTGTACCTCTTACACAATAACCAACCTCTCATTTCAAATGTATTGTGGTGTTACAATGCATATCAATACTTAAATATTAAGGCGCCATAGTCATACACCCCTTCTGTACTTGAATGAATGTGGCGCCGGCCTGTTAATTGGTCCTGGATCAAATTGACCTGTGCTGCACACCAACAGCATGTTCTGCAGTGGGATAGGCAGTGCAATACCAGAATGAATGTAATTAAATATCAGTGATATCAACAAAAGTACTTTGCATGGATAGACGTATAGCTGTGGAGGATTTTGCACAATGTATGATAGGATATAAACGTAAATCGTAAGACTAGATTATTTTTCTATGGCCAAAATAGACCTCACTGAGCTGTTTAGATATGTATGACGTCGAACACTGTAATTGCACCGCTGTTTAATGTGCAAGCAAAGACCATTTAAGGATCTAAACAAACTGTGACATACACACGAAGACTGTTGAACTAATTTCCCCCCACATTGAGATGGTTAACTTCTGAGCTTGTGGTTATGCAAAGACGCACTGACTTGGTATCAGATTTAAGGGTTGTATGTTCTTTCTATGAGCTGTGATTGTGTCAAAATATATCAATTCTTTACTTGGAAATGAAGTTGTTTTACTTTGATGGCAAAGAAAATTGGTTGACACACTTTTAAAAAGACCACACAATGTTTTTTACTTTGGTGGTAATCTTAAATGAGGCGATAATTTTGGCTGAGTATCCTATTAGTTGAGCATTTCCAACTCAAAGCGCCAGAAAAGATGAGGGAATTTTTTTTTGTATCCAAAGAGAAGGAAGGGAGTAGTAAATTGTGACTCCTATTAAATGTTCTGTAGTTCTGATGTACACTAGAAAATCTGAATGTCTATCGGTGTTCTCTGCTTTCATTTAATACTTGTTTGGCGTTCTTGTTTGGCTCATGAAATTGATCAGCACCGTACACTTTGCAGCAAAGGCACCCATCAGAACTGTTAAATGTCACGGTTTATCCGTCCATGCCAGAAACAGGCAAACATTTTGGTACGAGGGCTGAAGTCGCACTCTTCACACCAGCTACTGCCACCTGCCGTTTACTTGTAGGATAAACCACGTTTGTGAGGGGTTTTGAAGTTGTCAAACCAGAATTATACTCTGGTCTCAATCACAGAAATCTGACAAACATTCCAGTCATAGAAATGATGTGAACTAGGCCTAAAAGACCAAGCCCAATACTAATTCAGTAAAGAACAGCATTAAGATACAGGAGGCGCTTTCCAGAGGTGTGGATGACCACAAGAAGTGTGCCCTTGTGCATTTATTTCTTGAGCCAGACCATTCCTAAATGAAAACATAAAGGAACCTTTAAAGCAAATGTGTCAATCGTTTGCTACCCCTTTATTTGAAAATAAAACTACGAAATGTCTCCGGTGTTCTGTTTAACTTTCAATTACTTGATTTTGAAGGTTTGTGTCCAAACCTTGCTGGCATTCGGCCTGAGCGCAAGTGATTGGGTTAGAAATCAGACAACACGTTAAACAAGTTTTTATTGAGCATTTTAGTTAGGCATTTCAACAAAGGTTCATCTGTATCACAAACAGAATTCAGAAGTGTTTCACAGCTGGGCACAACCTGTCAAATATTGACAATGCAGCGTTACCCCGTTCGCTTAAAAAATATTCCCATTCCTTGTTTAGTGTCGCCTTCCCCTCTCCTTGTCTACAGTACTTATGCTTATAAACAACAATTTGTGCTCTAAAGTTGTAAATAAATACAAACCACTTTAAAGAAAGGTGTGACTTAGTGGTAAAGGTCTCTGTTTAAAAGACTGCCTATGTGTCATCTGTGAAACATAGGATTAACATGGTAAAGAATCCTATCCATGACTTGAACTTAAATAGCAAAATGAATTTCTTGATGAAGTGTTGTAGCCAGGAGGCCAGATGGTGGCCGGTACTGAATGGTTACAAGTGACACTATCAGTCTGTGGTGTTTTCCTCACAGTGAGGAAGTAATACATCCTGACTAGTCTCATACATCTGAAGTAAGGTAAAGTAGTAAAGGCAATGTAGGCCCACTTCTTAGAGTTTCTATACCTGTACCATTTCTTTTTCTAAGAAGTACACATGTTATGGTGAGGATAGTTGAAGGGGTTAGAGGGTCAGTGACAGCATGGTGAAATAAATAACTGAGCAATATGAGCCTAAATTGTTGTCGATATTCTGAAGAACCCGTGGCAGCTGGTAATGGCTCAGCCAACATAGCTTCCCTTTCCCAAACAGGATTCATGGCCTAAGGTTCGACATCAGCACACAGTCACCTGACAGCACTTGGGCTCATGCTAGATTGGCAAAATAAACCACTCAACATATATATTAAAAAAAAAAATTAAAAAACAAGGCAAGGAAAAGACGGAACTAAACTGACCCGGTAACGTACTGCGAGGGCTGAGTGTGAGGGAGGTATGTCAGGTTCTGTTTCTGAGCCACAGAATCTATAGTCGAAGGGTCGGAGACGCAGGAGGAGGGCAGTATCCAGACACACCCCAGTCTTCTCTCTCTCTCTCTGTCTGTCTGTCTGTCTGTCTCTCACACAACCGCACACACCTTGCGATGAATACAGCTTGCGCAATCACTCGCTTTCCTTCACACACGTACACACACGCAGTCAAAACTACAGCCTCGACAGAAATGTTGAGCTTTACAGTTATGTACAAAATGAGCCTGAAAGTCTTGCATCCAATTAAAATCCAGCTTCTGGCTTGATGAAAAGGGCAGAGAAGGCAAAGGCCAGGAAAACAATCCCTCCGATGATTGTAACTAAGGAAACAAAACAACAAAAATTATTTTCACAATTGAGCTGAACTGTAATTAAATTGTGTGGTGGTTTATAAAGACAAATAACCGTGTATGTGTACTGTATTGTTAAAGGCTTTTCAGAGGATCTTCAAACAATTTCTTCCTAACAAACTGGTTATATCTGTTGTTCAAGTCAGAGTACTAGATTTTAAGGTTGGGCAACAATCAGTAGATTGGATCTGCTCAGTAAATAAACAATATCTTACCAGTTCTGACAGATATTTTCTGGGCAATCATTCTCCCTCCAATCACAGCCAGTCCTGTACACAGACAGTGTCCAAGTGTACCACCCACTGCAACTCCAAATGGATCCTGGGAAGAAAAAAAATGTGGGCTTTTCTTGTCAGTGCCAAAGAAAAATAAAAAATCATATATATGATGTGTTGCCTGGCCTGAATATTCAATCTTTGTGTATTTAAACTGGCAGACATGGTGACAGAGGCATTTCCCCTTTGTGGTATAGCTCAAAAACTAACAAGATTAGAGGTTTGATTCTGATTCTGCAAGATAATTTGTATAAAAGCATCCAACAAATGGCATCTGATCAAGACTGTTAACAAACCTCCCGGGCAGCCAGAATAATGGTGGTCAGTTGGGACCGGTCCCCCCACTCTGCAAGGAAGGTGAGGGTGAGGGCTTGGAGGAAGACAGGTGAGATGAAGCTGTGCCACTTCCTCTGAGGCAAGGTGGTCCCTGATCCAGCCTCCACATCTGGGTTCCCATTAGCCAGTTTAGACCGCTGGAGCTGCAGAGAACCAATGACAAAGAGCGATTTGACTAAAACTTCAGACAAACATGAGCCACAAATATACAGCAAGGGTTATGAAATTGTATAACATTATTGATCAGAGTAAACCCTCCAAGGTGGTTAGGATGTAATATCAGTTATAGAAACGCTTTCTGGTTTAGTGCTTTGAATAACCATTTGCATGCAGTGGGGCCATTTCAGAGAAGGACAAAGGTAAAGGTATAGAGATGTGGCAGCACAGTCAAAAGTTACACCTGCTTGAAACCAGGTATTTATGAGTAGCTATGCTTCAAAGTGTAGAAACTTGTCCATAAAGACTTAATATTTAATTATATGATAAGTATACTTATATAATCTGTTAAGCATGCAAGTGCTTTGCATAGCAAATTTAATTTTTATATGAAAATCTTGTAAATTTCAATGCAATGGTGAGTTAACTAGTATGTTACCTAATTAACCTTTTGTCACCAATTATAGTTAAGTAATTAACCGTGATTACGATAAATATAGGTAGCATAGGCACCGTTTTTTTCATTCCTGAATGTAAGGGAACAAAAAATGGCAAAATACGGTCAGTTTAGCAAAGATAAAAGACAGTCTGTAATTACTTGAAGAAATGAAGGTCAAGCCTTAAGGTAAATTGCAAGAGCTTTTCAAGTGTCTGTGACTGCTGCAGAACAAGCAATCAAACGTTTTGAAGAAACTGGCACTCATTAGGACCAGGCAGACCAAAGGTGTCATTCGAGTCACAATTCTGCAAAACAAGTTAACCACTAACTTCCTCTAAAAAACAAGCTCAGCCAAATGATGCAAGAAGATGTTTCAAACCACTGTTAAGATTGCAGAATTTGCCGAAGCAAAAAACGGACGTTTGAGGAGTAGAAGTCAGTCTTATGGGCCGCTGACTGAAAATTTTAAATAAGACACAGAGAGGGAGTTCTACATGTGTAACTTTTGCAATAATGCTGGTTTCTGTTCATTTTTGTAAATATGATTATGATTTTTCTCCATGTTTTCCAGGACCTTTGGGAACATTGATTGTAATGCCAATATGAGTATCACTTTCCGTCTGTAAAGGACCAACAGGGTGTGTCAAAGCATTGCTGGTTATAAACTGATGTGAACAATACTCCATTTGTGATACTCAGTCAAAAGGATCAAACACAAAGAAAAGTAGTGCATCCTTTGTCAGCAGTCGAACCCAGATTGTGAAAGTTAACATGACTGAAACTGAATGAACTTCAGGCAGTAGCTATTTGCAATGATCTGCCAGGGATCACAATGTTCTCTGTGACGGTGACAGGACAGTATATAAGTAGGTTTAAAATATAAAGTATTTTGTTAAGCACCAAACTGTACCTCCTCGTCCTTCTTCTTGATCTCTGCCTGCACCTCCTCCAGCTCCTCCTGGCCCTCGTCTGGACTCATTCTTAGCCCCTCTCTCAGCATGCGCACCCCAAAGATGGCAAACAGAGCTGTGGACACGTAGTATGTGTAGATTCTAGGGATGATGGTGGTGGCATAGCCAAACAGCACTGGGAAAACAAAAGCAATGAGAATTTGAGCAAGAGATGAAGGGCTAACTTTACATAATAGTGATGTACAGGACCAAGCACCTACCAACCTGAGAGGCAAGTCATGAGGCCCAGTGCCAGCATAGCTCCTGTTAGTACGGTGAGACGGTTGTAACGCATGGCCATAATGGCTGCAATGAAGAATGTCTTGTCTCCCAACTCGGAGACAATGATGACTGAGATAGCAGCCACGAAGGCATGGATGAAGCCCAGGTTTCCTCTGCTGGGGTCATCTTCGCTAACTACTGGACCTATGGGATGGGGACTTGGGACTTTCTGCAAAGCAAGACAGCAGTGTATAAAGAGTTTTAAAAAGGAAACTTGTTCGGAGGGAGGTAGAAATGGCCCGGCTGCAAGCTCCAAAGAGTTTAAGAACAAAACATTAAAAGAGGCCAACTTATAAGCATACTGAGAGTGACATGTCAACAAGACAGCGCGCCCTAGATATGTCAACACGGCTGCCTGGTAGTCATCTCGTCCCGTTTTGAGAAAGTCCCGTCTAAATATGCCACGCTCGGCTAACACCGGAACACAAAACGACCTCGTTTAGCATGTGTTGCTAGCTAGGAAGGGCTAGTCACCAGCGTTAGCCTCAAAATCGTTTTATAGCGACAATAAAAGGTGATTGGTAATAGCCAACCCATAGCTTGTACCTGTTGTGGGGACTGTTCTTGGACTGATTTGTGGTCCTCTGGGATGCCCGCAACACCGGCTGACCACAACAAAACGACAGCAAGGGGTAACAGGATACACATCACACTTCTATCAGCCCGTCCATCTCCTCCGCCGACCATGAGAGGCATTTCAACAAAGCAAAACAAGCAATTGCTTTCAAAATACCGAATAAAGACAGTCTGCGTGTAAATTAAAAGCTGTCTCCCGTGAATCACTTGATATCATTAGTAGTAAAATTGGCTAAGTTCATATTAGCAATCAGTAGAAATTTCAGGAGCTTCTTAGCGGTTCCTCGATAGAACACAACTCAATGCAATTGTAAACTGCTGCCTCAAAGAGGAGGAAACCTGCGAAGTGATTGGACCGTCAAAAGAATGACGTATGTATTGTACGTCAACGTAACTACTGCATATCACAGTGATTGGCTAGTCTCACTGTCAATAACAGATGTCATGGAAAATATGGTCAAGTTTGAGAGACGTGATAATGTTCCTTAATTATAAGGAACCGACGCCAAGTCATCACGTGATAAGCAAGCCGATACCAGTAGTTGACGTTAAGAAAAGATCCAAAGGACTAACCCAGTTCTTAATGTCGCTATTGCAAATGTATTGCTAACATCTAAGATAACAGAACTCATTCAATATGTGCAAAAAACTTTCACCAATCTGAATAATCTGTAGTGACTATTATACTTCTACTATACAATGAATATTGTATAGACATTTCACATTAGAATGTGAAATGTTTTTAGTAGACGTATTTATGCGGAGAAAAATCCATTGTGTCGCCCTCTGGCGGTTGCGTTTAAAGCCCAGGAGGGAAAGGCTCCATAGGGAAATCGAAATAAAATATGACGTAGTATTTATACAGTATTAATCATGAAATGTATTCCACCACCACACACAAAAAAGCATTTCTTTATTGATTGTAATTATAGTGAAATATTGAATTATCTATATCATATTTTTGCTGTGACAACACTGCTAGCCACTGTGCAGCATGATTCTTTTTTTTTTTTTTATACTCTTTTTATTGTACTTTCAATTAGAAAAGACACACACATACAGATAACAACACACCACCCCCAAATAGAAATACAAAGAGTTAACAAAGTTACAAAATAAGGCAAGGTGTATACATAAGCAAGTGGAAATACTCACTTGCAACCCTGAGAGTCCACATCAGTGAGTTAAGTGATCAAACAAAGCAAAACAAAAGAAGAAAAAAAAGGGAACAAGAAACAAAAGCAAAAAGGAGTTGGTTGATCAAACCTTAATACCTTGTACATAATTTGGGATGGCACGTCACACTATACATTACACGTTATGCATATTACTGTATAAAATAGTAGAAACTACCCATACATTATTGCATTACACATCACATTGCTTAGAACTTTAAAATTCTATCGGCACCGACCCAAAGTAGGAGGGAGCTACTCTTTCATTCAGGAACAGATGGAAAATTGAGCCCCTCAGCAAGTCTAAAGAATGGGCCCCACATCTTGTTGAATTGTTTTGTTGAACCTCTGACTGTATGTCTAATTTTCTCAAGTTTGACATGGTAAAAGACATGTAAGGAAGGATGGAGAGCACCAACACCGTCTGGCCAACAAGGTAACAAAAGCGTCTGGCCAACAAGGTAACAAAAGCAATTAGGTCAGCTTCTAAGGTAGAGAGTGATCTTGGGGGTGGGATCCCTGATAATATTTTGAAAAGTTCAGTCCAGAAGGTGTGTAAGGATGGACAGGACCAAAACATATGCACGTTGCTGGAGCTTGGTGACATCACAAGTTGGATCTACATCTCTGTAAATCTTAGAAAGTCGAACCTTTGTAAAGTGAGTATGACGAATGATTTTGCATTGTATGAGCCCGTGTTTTGCACATATTGACGATGTCCTCCCCAAGATCACCCCCCCAAAGGGCCTTTTTGGAGTCTAGGGAAGCCAGACATAGAGAGTGAATCTCCTCATAAAGATAGGACATCATGCCTTTCAGGTTGGGGAAAGGTGTGAGAAATCTATCTAATGGTGTGTCATCAGGCTGGTCAGGGAACTGAGGAGACTTGTTGCTAATGAAAAAGTGATGTCTAGGGAGAATAAACTTCTGATAACTGTTGGAAAGAAGTGAAAGTAGTCTTTTTTGAGTAAGTATTTCTGCCTATCCACAATTACCAATAGAGAATCATGAAAAAACCTAAATACCAATACTGAATACACACTGCAGGAGGCAGCTGATGTCAGAGGCTGGTAGCAAACAATGTCTCATCAGGTTAGCTTACTAAAAAGAAAAGGAAGATGCTGCGAGGCTGTAGTACAGCTTTAAAGTAATCATTTGCTTAAACATATATTTCACCTTGAAAGCATTCAGGTAAATACTTTTCCCATATAGATTTTCCTAGATGGTCCAGGAATTTGCTACTGTAACTTCAGGTCCCAAGCCCACATCTCTAACATTTTGGCTACCATTGTTCCTTTTCCAATAAGAAATGCACGACAGGAGACACCAATGACAAGAACAAGTCACAATACAAAAGGTATAAATGCATTGCGATGCCTTGGGTATGATTTATATTTGCTAATGTAATACTCATGGCTGAGCTGTGCTTCCAGTGCATGGCTGAAGAGCACATAAAGTACAACAAGCCACCAGGTGAGAAAGAAGCCTCCAAAAACCATGCTCAATGAAAGATAGATCATCAGCTCCGCAAAGTAATGGGGGCATGACACCAGCTCAAACCAGCCTCCACTTGGCACTCTGTGAGCCAAAGTCTCCACTGTTCCTGTTAGACACCAATAAAATGATACACAGAAAACATATCAGTCCCTGAGTAATGGATTGACCACAGTGGTTTTTGTTACTGTTGCCATGAATAGTATGTGTCTGTCTTAGTTTGAGCTGAGACAACCGCACAAGTTTACCTGAATTTCCAGTGCGAAGCCTAGCCAGCAGGACCAGGGAGCGGTGCTGGAGCAGGGAGGCCCACATGAAGAGTGCACTTCCAGCCAAATGGAACCAATCCAGCTGGAAGAGGAGAGTGCCAGTCTCTGAAAAGAGCAGTACAAACATAAATAACACAAAAAACCACCAGATGCTAGATTTAGAGATGACTCCTTTCAGTCTCACCTTTTCCAATACCCAGATGATCCGAGCAGAGGACCGTCAATCCCAGTATGACATAATACCCCAAGCCGAATATATACTGGGCCATATGCAATACTCCATCAGAGAAAACACTGACACGCAGACACTCGAACAGTCTCCTGAGGGAATGGGCCCACAGCAGCAGCTGCACCAATAAAGTAGACACCTGTGGAACTACAGGCAATATATCAGATGCAATAATTTGCACAAATAGGAAGTTGTGAGCTTCACCAACGTGGAGCATAGGGAGCTTAGCTTACCTTGACTGTCAGCCCTTGGTACACCCGTCAAAAATCTCAATATGTCAGTGAGCCACAATGGGTATGGCTGATTTAGTAATATCAAGTTAAGGGACAGCGCCAGAAGAAGACCATTCCAAACCACGGAGATTGCATAGAAGTGCCAGAACCATCTGATTGGGTGAAAAGCAAAAGCAGCGTATAAGTAAATCTTCACCACTGTTCCACCATCTCAGTAATTGCTTGTTTTATTTGTTAAGGTGTGAGATAGGTGAGCAATGAAACCAAACTATATAACAGCTCCGTTAACAAGAGTGTTTATTGGTCCTTTACTAGGTTTGCACAGTCTCCTAAACTAACGGTCAACCTTTTTGGGACATCAAAGACACGCAGCCAATTGTCTCGTTTTAGGTTTTGCTTAGTTTTGCCGTATCGAATGAGATCCTCGAAGAACACATGAACACGAGATTTTTCAAGTCTGGTCGACAAGTGAAGTGAGATTTTGTGAATAAAAAAAGCCGAAAGAAAACAAAAAACAAAGATTGACCACAGAACATCAATCCATCCCAGTGAGTTCCAAATCATTTTCCTGCTCAGCGTTCGTGTAGATTGTTTTGTGCAACGTGGAAAAGCGACCGTTGGAAAACAGTCACAAAAGTTCCGGGTGAGATGTCGTCACAGGAAATGCCAATTAGTTAACTAAACGTAATCATTTGATGGATCAACAGTTATTAACGCCAAATGCATAAGATGCAATGTCCACGATAGTTACTTTTAAATTATAATTAAGACGTACTTCGCGTTATGGTAAAGGGTACAGCAGATGGCAGCACCGGATCTGTCCAACCACAGTAACGTGCAGTGGAGTCTTCAACCCATACAAACCATAGATACAAACACGAAAACATGGACTATTAATCGCAATAGATCAAAGAGTCCACAGACAACACCAGCCATTACAGCCTCCAGCCACCAAAAAGAGAAATGGGAATGTATATTTTTACGTGTGTTGGCTGCATATGTTATGCAATAGCCAGTTACCAGTTATCTCCACCCTGCTAACAAACTGACTTATTATTGACATGACTTTTGACTTTTCATGACTTTGTAATTGAAATAGCTTCTAATTTGACTTTGGACAGCAGAACATAATGTTCAGGCAAAATACTTCAAATACAGGTCTTTTGGTTAAAGCCAGTATTGCAAGGGTTGTTGTTTTGATGCCAATTTCTTTGATATCTCAGTCAATGATTACATCATTTGCTGACATACTTGCCACACACACTTTGACTAAAACCTCTTAGTCTGAATTTTCTCTGGAACAGTCTAGGTTTGGTTACTACAGGACACAGCAGAATGACCCACATAAGCAAAAGTATGTCTGCGTTGGCATGTTTCGTGTTACAGTGCTGTGTGTTTTACTGTTAAAGGCAATTCTCTGGATTGAAAATCTGCATTAGTTTATCATAGGCTGTTCGGAAGATTAATGTGATCAAGCGTGACCTTAAACTGACAACTCCACAGTTCACTCATGGTCAGATTTTTTCTGAGTTTTCTATTTCTATTTGGGGGTTCAAAAGTAATATATATGCAAAACATGAGTCCCTCTCTGTTCAACTGTTTCCCCTGGGTACAATGTCGTAATGTGTCAAAGGCAAATGAGTGTGTTTATGTGGAAGACACAGTGATGCCTTTGAGGCATTTGATTCCAGGATGCCTCTTAGAGGAGCACAGTATCCTGTTTGAGGAAGTGTGTACTGTTTCCTGCCTCCCTCCCTGCCCTGTCCCCCTATGTCCCTCCTCTCTTCTTTATTGTGCCAAGAACTGGAACCCCATTAGGCCCCTTGCCCACAGATTGCAGGACCTTCTCTTCTTGCAATCAGTTTGTGCTCCATGGACACAGTAGTATAGCATAAGCTTTGATTCAGACACAGTGACAGTAAAGAGATGTAAAAGAGGGTATTGCCAGGTGGCACAAATGTATGAGAGAGAGGGAGAGAGAAAGAGAGAATATTCAGCTGTTGATCCTATATTCACTGCCCTTTGTTTCTAGCACACTGAAGCATGTGATAAAGAGGCCTATGCTTTTGCCCTGTCTGTTACCCTGTCCAATATCTGCAGAGGAAGTTCTGAAGCTCCAAAGCTGTTTAGGGTGTCTTGTGACAGCTGCAACTACCAGCCGCACCATCAACCGAACACACTGATGGTGATTTTTAGAAATATACATATTTTTAAACATACAGGATAATGACAGTAGCCTTTTTAGAACTTTATTAGCACTACGGCATGGACATGTGACTGGATTGATTGCACGCAATCCAAGTATATTGAAATGTCATTTGCAATAATGTTAAACTTTCCTGTGTCCACCACCTGGCCAACAAATGAAGACACAGCGGCAGCGTTGGACCGGCTTATGTAGACCAACAGGGGTGGTTGGACCCTACCATGCCAGCTACAGTCAGAAGGGTGGTTCTGGACTTGCTTCCTAAAGGGTCGTGGCTGACATCATAAGAAAGTTGATCAATCTCCCCTGCAATTAACTATGGGCTAGTCAGGTAATATATAGCCCTGCAGGTTGACTGCAAACCCTGGTCCGTCATGTTTAAATTGAGTACAAGTACTCCTTTTTCTCTGCATCCACACTGTGCTTTATGATATCCATAGTGATTAGCTGCTGCATTTTTCATGCTTCATATACAACGCAAACAAAGATGTGACACTTTCCAGCTCCTTGCAAACAAAATCGTTGACATATTTAGTATGTCTGTTAAAGATGATCAGTACAATGAATGCAGATGTAAAAACAATGCATGGGTTTTGAAAGATAAGCTTTAAACAGGTACAGCTATCAGTAATGGAAAAAAGTTCCATTCTTGCTTCTGTTTTTGTAACATTTGAGAAACCGTGCTCTAATAATCAGGCTTAAAGTGTGGTGCAAATATTTGGCAGACATCACTCACAAACTTTGTTTTACTGTGAAAGACCCTAGGTCTTTTCTCTTATTTTCATTCCAGATACTTTTTTATCTTTTATGTTGCTCTTTGTCTTTGTTTGGGCCATTGCCAAGTTCAGTGCAATCGCCTGGAATCTGGAAAAACAGAAGTAGTTTGGAAAATGGAAAATGTTTCTGTTTCCAGCTTTTCCAAAGGTGCAGTTCGTGATGGAGTGCCCTCCAGGAAGTGCTGTTTGGAGGGTAGGTGGTGTAGTAGGCAGAGTGTCCCTGTAGAGGTGACCAGGACAGGAAACATGAAGGTGGGGTACAAGCAACAGTCAAACCGTCACAATCTATGCCAACATCAAAACCCAAAGCACCTCCTCATCAGCTTAAAATGCTGCATTCATCATGTCAAGGATAAATGTGTCTTTCCCTGGGACAGTATGATAGAAAAATCACTTTTTTTTTAATTATCAGTAATTGAACCACACTGGATTGTCCATTTGGGAACTTGTAAATATAAACAAACAAAAAAAACTTACCAAGTGTTCAATGAATAACAATTTACTGGTATTTTTCAGATTCTGAAAACTACATCGAATACATTTTGACTATAGGCCAGTGTGTACATCATTTCAACACAGACAGGCAAGATCAGTGGTTTGATGCAAAGACGAATTGGATTGGGCAGTGGTCGGGAATTTGGCAATTAGCGCATTTAATCGAAACATCAAACTAGTTAAAACGTTCTTTCCTTACTGCCTCTCTGGTCAAAGTTCACTCTCTGAAACTCTTAAATCATCAAACAAGTAAAGTAGTGTATTTTAAACAAACTAGGTAGGTAAGATTACGGAAGAATAGGATAGAATGACGCGCCTCCCTCGGAGGGCTGTCTACTGCTGGAGCGCGTTCCCACTGCGCTCTCCATCCTTCCTTAGTAGCACCTTCAACTCCATGGGGACAGGAGCGACAATTTTGAGCACGGTGTATCATCATACACTGTATGACTGTCGCCACTTTATTATTTTTCCTGGGGATTGTCTTTGCATGATTTTGCGCCGCGTCTAACTTTCTTAATCGTTGAGTGGAATATAAGGCATCATTTGTCAGTGGACTTGAAAGTTATGAGCGTGTAGGATTATTACTGGATTGAACGTTTTTTTTGGGTGTTCATGTGGGGACTGTCCATCTCTTTCGTCGGATGATGGCTCAGGCAGTCTCCGTCATTCCACTCCTTGGCATTATTTTGGAAATCAATTGTGTCGTTGGTGAGAGAACAAAATATTTACTTACAAATAAACATGTCAAATACCTGAACTATTAATATTAGTTGAATAATAGAAGATTCAGATTTGTATGTATATCCCTTTGTCTTCCGGATGTTTCATGTAGGCTATCAGATATTTATTCACTTATATTTAATCACTTTCATATTCAATTGTGGCTTTGATGGATTATTTACATTTGCTTTGTCCGTTCACCCAGAACATGATGAATAAATGTGTGGTATATGAAAAACTAAATATACTAACTTTGCATTAATTTGAAATATGAACAATATAAAGCAGTATAGGATGACGGAAGTCTGTTCCCATTTAACCAAGGCATAGCGTCAACCATTTTGTAATCCTAGGCCATATAACATCAAAGATTGGCATACATTATTATTATTATTATTGTTATGTGATTTGGGAGTTATTAAGTTAAATCAAGACATTCAGTTGTTGTTCACCATGACATATTTGGCCATTCCATAGACTACATGCTTTGGGGCCTCACAGGGAGGTGGGGGCTCTGGTCTGTATCCACAGAAACAGGAACCCCACCTAGGCTATACAGTGCCGGGCTATTGAGCCTGACCCGGCCCATCTTCCCCAGCTTCCTGTTTTGACACAGCTCCGCCATTTGCTGCAGCAGTGGAAAAATGGCCCAGAGTGGCCAGAGAGCCAGTTACAAAACATTCAAGCCTCATTTTGATTCCTATATTTGAGAATTGAGAAACGATAATTGCTTTTTTTGCTTACCATATGGCACTTTCACTGTCTATCACTGGTGGGATCTTGGTAATAGGACAAACTGTTGAATTGGTTTAATTTCCATTAAAATCTCATTACATATCATACTGTGTGTGTTTGGGAAACAATGGTGATCTGACCTCTGAACCCTCTATGGAAGTAGGATTTGTTAGGGCCATATATTGATTGTTGATTTTGTTGATTATGTTCATTCTGTCTTTGAGGTAATTGACTTTTGTTGACAATTCTTCCAGCATTAGAACTGCGGTACATGCCTGATCCCCCAACGATGAACATCCATGGCATCCAGAGGATAAATAAATCTGATAACCTGGAGCTCACCTGCAGGTGAGAGAGTAGAAGTGGTTATGGATCATCTAAAAATCATATCATACTGCATTTCATTCATCCATCCATTAATCCATCCAGTAATGCAGTTTTTACCATGCAATCCTTATTTTATCAAAATGAATCTTTCCTCACTGAAATAAAGGATCTATATTTACCAATTTCATATGTTTTTAGAGGAAATTGTCGTAAAATGAAAATAGATTAAAGGGAATCAGTGCAGGTGCAAAAATAAGTGAACCCCTTGTATTCATTCACTCTTCTTCATTCATTAAATCAAGGAGTTAAGTAGAATTAGGTGGGTAAACAATTGGGTATGAAGTTAACCAGTCAAAAGTCAGATCTTTGGGGAGTTTGTGTGGCACTCCCATAAATACAGGTGAGAAACCTGGTCAGGTGAAAGAAAAACCCTACGCTGTGATCTAAGGACACATCAGTAAGTGAGTAGTGAGTGTGCATCTGTCTGGGGAAGCTTAAAAAGTCATAACAAAAAGATCAGTTTACTGTGAGACAAATAATATACAAATGGACAGCATTTAACACGACAGTGACTCTGCCTAGTGGACGTCCTTCTAAAATATCACCAAGAAAGATATTAAAGCTAGTAAAAAACAACCCAAGAATAACATTCAGAGATCTACAAGCCTCCGTTGCTGCATTTGATGTCATTGTGCATCCGTCAACAATAAGAAGAACAATGAATAGAAATGGCATTCATTCAAGGCTAGCCAGGTAGAGGCCTCTACTGTCTACTAAGAACAAAGCTTGAACAGATCGTCAGGCCATCAGCCTGAGAGCTGAAGATGAACGATGATCCTAAGCATTCAAGCAAATCAACCAAAGAACGGTCCAGTATGAAAAAGTTTGAAAATGTTTTGGATTGGCCAAGTCAAAGTCCTGACCTAAATCCAGAGAGAGAGATTTTGTGACAGGACCTGAAATGACTGTTCATGCGAGACCTCAAACCTCACTGAGTTGGCCGAATTCTGCTAGCAGGAGTTGCCACAAGTTATTGATTGAAGGAGTTCACATATTTTTGCACACAGAGATATCTGAGTTTTTGTTAAATAAAGAGTGAAAATATATAATATTTATTTGTGCATGTGTTCTTTGGGATATCTTCATTAACATTTGAGGATTTTATAAGGCTATTCCTCTATAATATATGAAATAATGACCATCCCTTGTAGGGGATTCAAGCATGACTGTGTACATGACTGTACATAATACTCTCTTTCTTTAATTTTGTAGTGGTCGCCAGTACCTGATGTGGACCACTCCTTATACAAGCAGTCGCCTCTCCACAATAGACTGCAGTGGATCAGGTCTCTTCTGCACAACGCTGAGGATCTCCAATGCAACTGCCAATGAGACTGGACAGTATCAGTGTTTCTACAAAGACCTAGAGATAGAAGATGGCAAGACTTCAGCAGCTGTTCATGTGTTTGTCCACGGTATAACTCATCTTCAACTTTGGAGTGACAACAACATCTAGAGTGGTTTGAATTGTTCCCCAGTAGGCCCAGTATATAGTTGTGTTGTGTTGAGTTGTTGTGTTATGTGTTGTGTTGAGTTATTGTGTTATGTGTTGAGTTGAGTTGAGTTGTGCTGTGTTGTTGTGTTATGCCTTTCTTCTAATTTACACATCTATTTGTGATTTGATTGTAGATTACAAGGTGCCATTTGTGCCATCTGAGAAAGAATATGAAGTTGTGTTTATCCGGGAAGGGGAGCGGGTGGTCATACCATGCCGCGGGTCAGTGGAGAACCTCAACGTTACGCTGCGCACTGTAAGGAAGAAAGTATTTCTGCTCCCTCAATGTTTTCTCTCATTAAGCTAACTTGACAATATTGACATATTGCATAATCAGCTAGGTTTTTTTTTAGGATGACAGGCATAACAGCAGATAGTGACTTTGGATTTTGAACATAAAAGGTGTCATAGTCTTAAGAGACAACGCCCACCATTTGGGCACAACAGTTATAATTTATAACCTCCTGAAAAAAGCTTTTATGTCATATGTCATTTATTTATTGTGATTTGGAAAAAACACACAGACCTTTGGCTTGGTCAAACAACTGCAAGCTAACATGTTGAAATACACACTCAGAAGTGTACACATCAATTTGAGTTTCATTATTGTCAGCAACTAGTGCAGATACTACAGTTCATATCAGTCTCATCGAATCCATTTACCTAATGTAATGTTTTGAATTGTAATGCAATCTCATTTAGTGAACCAGATAAATGTTGCTGCATAGATTCCTAAGTGATTTAATGTGCATCAAGGAAATCGTCTCAGGAGTAAAGAGTAAAACTGAAGCAAGAGGCTCAATTATATGACACATCTCTAATTTTCTGTGTCTGTCAGAAGTATCCCAAGAAGGAACTTTATCCGGATGGGAAGGATTGTCTGTGGGACGCCAAGAAGGGTTTCACTGTTCCAAGTCACCTGATCAGCTACGCTGGTGTCGTGTTCTGCCAGACTCAGATAGGCAATGAGACGTTCAAGTCCCCTCTCTACATTGTTGCTGTTGTTGGTAAGATGGAAAAGAGTTTACAGAGTTAGTCTGTTGTCTGTTCGGTTGATATTTATGTTTTATTAAAGAATCAGGGAGTGTGTGTGTGTGTGTGTGTGTGTGTGTGTGTGTGTGTGTGTGTGTGTGTGGTGTGAACTGAATATGTGTCTTTATAGCATAGAAGAACCATGTCTGGATGGTTGATTGTGCATACGAGTGAGTGAGAAGGAGGGAGAGAGTCTGTAGTCTCAGGAGAACAATAGGCTGTCGACTGACTGCTGTGTCTTCCCTCCCTTTTCCGCAGGATACAAGATAAATGACCTCACCCTGACCCCCGCACAAGTGAGGCTGTCTGCGGGGGAGCGGCTGGTGCTCAGCTGCATTGCCAACACTGAGCTCAATGTGGGAATTGAATTCAACTGGACACACTCTGGCCAGGGTCTGGTCAGTACCCAAGCATTTTCTGCTGTGCTTCTTAATGCCTTCATGTACACTGATATTTAACTTTAACCATATCTCACTTCCTTTCCCCTTGCACCCTCCCTTCCTGCTTTTAGGAATCCTTCAATTTATCTCTACCAGGTCAAAGTGCAGAGTTGACCAAATGTGGTTTTTCATGTTGTTTTCGTGGCATAATCTGGTCGCATAGTGGCTTACATCAGTGGTTCTCAAGCCAGTCCTCAAGGATCCACTGTCCTGGAGGTTTTAGCTCCAGCTCTACTCAGGCTCACCTGAACCAATTAAAGTATCATGAAATCATGAAGCCTCTATTGGTTCAGGTGAGCCTGAGTAGAGCTGGAGCTAAAACCTCCAGGACAGGAGGTCCTTGAGGACTGGATTGAGAACCACTGGCTTACATAACAGGAATCAGCTTGTTGGACTAAAGCAAATCATTAGTCTTTGTTTTCTTTTTCTTTTTTTTGCAATTCTGTCACAGCCTGCTCTATATAGTCTTCAGATCTTGGACCTTCCTAGTGTTCACAATTATTCTTAAGTGTCCAAATGACCTATGAATTGTTTTTTTAACAGACAAATGTTCAATGCGTTCCTCCCATGTCTCCCTTCTGTCAGACATCGGTGAATGGCTCGGTGACGTCCCACACAACCTCCCACAAAAGGAAGCTGTGGAACTCTCTAGAACTGACCAACATACTCACAGTGGAGAATGTGACAGTCAACCACACTGGAGAATACAGCTGCACTGCATCTAGTGGTCAGATGGACAAAAGTACCTCAGCATTTCTGAAGGTGTATGGTAGGTGCAGTGAGAGAATACTGTTTGGCTAGCTATGTTGAGTAAATCATTCTTAAGACATTCCTGACAAATGTTTTCCTCCCTTCATGAGACACTGAATATTTTGTTTATCTGCACTAGGTCCCTTCTACAAAATATGTCAAATCCATTATAGTAATAATTGTCATTGTCATTAAATGATTCTTGGACTTGTATATTCTTAAAGACCTGCTGATGACTATGGCGGACACTGAGATGTGGTTCAGTCTGAGTGTAGCTATTAACAAGACCACAGAAAGTTGCTCTAGTCTTAAAATGCTTTACATTCTGTATTCATACAGGTCTTGGATTTTTGCCAATTTGGGAATGCACACACCTTCCTTTTCGTTTGACCTCTTTTCCTGATAAATATGAACTTGGCTTATTTCTACCTCCAAGGCTACCTGATTGCTCAATTATCCAACTTCAATATTGATTGACTGTAGACCTCTCAGTTAATTCTGTTAAAAATATGGAAATAAATTTAAACGGGTTATGCAGTTCAGCATTCTTTTGTCAGCAGCAACTGGGAAAACACTGAAGACATACCAGAGGTGTCACAGATTACAACGTTCTTGGAAGCAATCACTGTAGAGTTAATATCAAGTTAATATTGATGATTTATGTAGCTAACGGTATTTTGTGATTTTTCTCCTGTTTCCAGAAAAGCCTTTCATTGAGATAAAGGAACCGTGGATAAAGGTTCTGGAGGTAAACGTGAGTGAAACATCTGAGTTCCTGATCCCTGTGAGGTACTCAGCCTACCCTGAGCCCATCGTTAAATGGTATGTTCATAGTAGAAGTAGTAGCTGTAGCAGAAGTAGTTTATTTGAAAATAAAAAACATCTACATGCAGCTTCACAGGCAACGTGTTAGTAAGTCACAGTCCATAAGTTGAACACAGAAGGGACTTATGGTCATTCGCCAGATATATTATTTTATAATGTGACCCTCCTCTGTATGTGCAGGTTTAAGAATGGCCAGCAACTTCGTAAAGATGATTACAGAGTAAAACCGAGAAGTGATGCCCTCCTCATCCGTGGAGTCACAGAAAAGGATGCAGGGAGTTACACAGTGGTCTTGACCAACAAGATTACTAAAGAGGAACAGAGACGCTCTTTCCAGCTGTTGGTCAATGGCATGTATACTCTGTTCTTTACCTTTCCCTCTTTCCCACTTCTTCAGCACCCTGAGCCTGTTGATCAATATAATATTAGAGCAGCAAAATGACAACAAACATCCACCCTGCTGAAGTGTGACTGAAAAGAGATTTTCCTCACTGGAATATTACATATTGAATAATCTCTATCAATAGTGTTCAGTAATCCTGAAGATTGTTTCTATTTTCATATAGGTTCACATTGTCATTTTGTGCTAACTCTTGATGCTTTCTTCTACAGTGCCTCCATATATCATTGAGAAGGAAGTGGCTGTGGACACTGATGTATACACGTATGGCAGCAGCCCCACCCTGAGGTGCACCGCCCGTGGGATCCCAACACCTGCACACATCCAATGGCAGTGGATGTCAAAAGAGGACTGTCCAGATGCCTTCCAGTAAGTGGCACTGTGTGTGTGTGAGAGAGAAAGAGAGAACCTCCCTTTGTGTATTCAAGCTGTGCTCACATGCTTCTCCGACACTTATTGTCAACAGGTTGTTGATTTGGTGGACGAATAAGAGCTTTCGTGATGTTGATAAAAACATGACAGAGACAATGGGAGCCAACTGTGACCCGATGCAGATCAGCGGATGTGATTCATGTTCTTCACAATGTCTATTCTAAGGAAAACATCAATTATTCAGATGTTTTTGATAAATACTTCTCAATATGTACAATCAGATATTCTTAGTGCAGGCAATATGCTTTCCTCCCTGGTTCTACTGTGTTAATGATGGTGCTCATGATAGCTCATGAATGCAACACCAGGATTGGGGCACATAGGGGGCCTTGGCAACATTGATTACACAACCCCCTCAGGTATGCAGTGATGTGAAGATTGTTGATAGAAAGGGGCAGCAGTGTGTGGCTGCTTTGACCAGAGGAGACCATCAGCAGGGTCTTATCTTCAGCCTGCACATCAGAGCACTTCCTCAGTCCTACACTGATTCCTGTTTCCTGTTGATAGAGTGGGCTCTCTATCAAAAAGGGCTCCTTCCTGTCAAAGCTGCTTCTCTGCTTGTATGCCTTCCTACCCTCTTTATCATGCACCCAATCTATCTACATTCCCTTTCTATACTATTCTGTAGGTTTTTCTATCTTTATTAATTTGGATTGCCAGCAGTCTCGATTATGTGTATGTGCATGTTTGTGCACGTGATACCCCCAATTCAAAATAGATTGCATAACCCAGCAAAATAACCTCCTCTTTTTTGCAAATGGGGAAACACAAATACATGGCCGTAATTAGGAAAGTCACAGCTCATATTTATTAGTGTGTGTATTTGTGTGGTATGGTCATCCAGAGGACCCGGGTTCAAGCCCTTGTGTTGGCAAGCACCTGTCCTACTGAAGTGTCCTTGAGCTAGACTTGTATCCCTACCAGCTGCAGAGGTCTTGTTATGTAGCTAACCTTACGTCCTTACCTCCCTGTGGCGAGAATTTCCCCATAGGGATAAATGTAAAGTATCACACTAAGATTTTTTTTCATCTCATGGTCTTTGTTCAACAGGTCAGGGTTGAGGAAGTCTGAGGTCAGGCTGGAGGAGTGTACTAGATGGAGAGACATCAGCAATAGCACGGGTCAGAACCCTGTTATTATCCCTGATACTGATCATGCACAAAAGGTAAATTCCTCCTGACCACAACACAACCACCCACACACGACCACCAGCTCAGAACATGATCCAATAACACATCTATGACAATGCAAAACCATGCATATCACTTATACTGGGATTTCTTGTTGAACTGTATTTAATCCAGAGTGTCTAAATTAAATGAATATTACTGATTAACAAGGTAAATACATTTCCATAGAAAACTGTGAGTTCTTTGAAGATCAAGGGAGCTGAGGTGCATGCCCTCTACAGATGCTTGGCTGCTAATAAAGCAGGAGAGGATTCACGCATCATCTTTTTCCATGTGACACGTAAGCACCGTATTTTTCTTTTTCTTTTTTTGTTTCATGTGGGATGATCTTTCAATGATCATTACTACATGCCATTTGTTTTTAAGATTACATTTTTGGGCATTTTTGCCTTCTTTCAGTAAATGACAGTAAGTGTTCATGGCTGAACACGCCAATTTTTATTATGCACTTCTCATTCTTGCTGGTGTGTATGTTTGTCCATCTGCACCCTCTTAGGTGGCCTTGAGCTGAGTGTATTTCCATCCAGTGAGCCCCTGGAGGAGGACCATGTGGTTCTGAGGTGTAAGGCGGACAGGCTGATCTATGGGAACCTGGTCTGGTTCCGTGTGACCAACATTTCACACCCTGAGCAGATCTTATCAGTCCAGCCCTGTCGTTCCCTCTCCCTGCCCCAGCGGCCCCTTTCTCAGGCCGTGCTATCCGGCCTGCAGGGCACCAATGTCACCCTGGAGCTGCCCCTGCCTAATGCCTCCCATCAGGATGAGGGTCTTTATGCCTGTCAGGTGGAGAACATCAAAACTGGGGAAAGGACCTGCCTGTTACATCAACTCTCTCTCAGAGGTACAACCACAGCTGGGGAAGAAATTCTGACTCTTCTCATTTCCTTTGTTGACAGCAATGATGCTTCTCAGAACTGAGAAACTATTTATTATCACACCCTGGTGTAAGTTTGTGCACCGTAAAAGATGTTCATCTTACAAGGTCACATTCAGTCTTATTTAGTAAACTGTATCACTAGTATATTCAAGAAGATTCTTGAAAGAAATCATTGATCTCACCCCATAGTCAGATTCATTCATTGTTTTAAGAGAAATACCTTTTTAAGACGTAATACTAGATTAAATGACTCAGACATTTTTGCAGTTTTGAAATGAGTAATATTTGATGCTGCACTGCTATTTTAGGTCTTGAGGCTGCAAGGATCCTGAATAATCTAACTGACCAAAAGGTTAACGTGAGTGCGACAACCAATCTCATCTGTGATGTTGCTGGTACACCCAGCCCAACTGTGGTGTGGACCAAAAACAACCGCACTGTGGTGGAGGGCTCAGGTGAGTGTATGGCTGTTCACTGAAAATCTATTCACTTCATCAGTTGGTACTCTGTGACAGCTGTTAAAATATAACATGGATTATTTTCAGGTGTGATTCTGAGCCGTTTTAACCAGACTTTGACAATTCAGCGTGCCAAGAAGGACGACAATGGTCTGTACACCTGTACTGCATGTAACAGCCGTGGCTGTGACACCTCACAGGCCTTCTTGATGACTGAAGGTCAGACAATACTCATACTAAAAAAGCAGATGTTTGTGTCAAAGCAGGAAATGCTACCAATGATCTGAAATGAAATGCTGCAGTGTGGAATGATATAATATCTCCTGTTTGCTGGTATTAAATAATATAATATGTCATTGGTTTACCAAAGTGTTTAGACCCTTAATGTCTCAGCACTACACGTAGTATTACACAGACCATGTATTTATTGCTGGCTTCAATGTTTCCATGACTCACATCAAACGTAACCCAACATTTTTTAATATCAAAGATGAAGTGTAAGAATAACTTAACTTCCGCGTGGCAGGAAGTTGGCCCTGTTAGCACACATCCTCCAGGGAGTTTCTAAATACAAAACAATGAGCAGACTGCAGGACAAAGGGAGAGGCCAGCCCTGCCCCTGCCTCAGCCTCAGCTCTCTTCTCCCCCCTTTACTCTACTGAACACAGGGCCACAGCAACAAACAAAAAATATGTACTAACTAGAACCAGGGCCTACGTGACCTGTTCCCCGCCACTGGCCTGTGCCCAGTTCGCTTCCAGGGCTGCTCAGGCGCCAGCCAGCCATCCTAACAAGGGAGGATAGACAGCAGATCCTGGCTCAGAGCACTAACGAGGAGTTCCCCTTATATGGGGGAAGAATTGACAGAGCAATGGGGAGGATGAGCAAGTGTGTCAAAATTGGAGTGAGTTATAATGTCAGAAAGGAAGCAGTAGGAAGACATGGTGTGCAGGGTGTAAAGGTTCCTTAGCATGTAGGTACACACCGCGGTGGCTGTGGTAGCCATTTCCATGTTGACTTTGGCAGTAGTTATGGCTGACTTCTGACCATTTGTTATGACTAGATAAAATATCAGTCTGCTTACAGTCCAAATTCAGTCCAAAAGTCTCTTCTGCCAATCCAAACACAGACACACACATACACTTACACGCCAAAGACAAACCTGTCTGAACCTTGTGTTGAGTGTTGCCAAGGCACGTCATTGAAAAACATATTCCACATTCCAGACTGACTCTATCAAGATTTTTCCTAAAGAATGTGCCCCAGATTTGTATATTTTTTTATAGTAATATAGTATAGTAGTATAGTATATAATTTATACTTTGACAGGGGAGACCGGAGCTGGTTGTCTACAGGGTTGGCTGTCAAGGTGCTTATTAATACCACACTAGAAGGCGCCGTGTTCATACTAAAAATGTACCTTCTTGTTCTGAGCATACCCATCTGGTCATTTCTTTGATAAGCGACAAAACCTTAAGATGAGAAAAATCTTGTTTGTGTATGTTTGTAGGTCAGAGTTTTAACCTTTAACCTTGTCTGTATTATGCTGTATTAAGCTTTAATTTAAGCTTATTTCTGAGTTGCTACCCCACAGTTTGGGATAGATGTGACCGTGTGTCACAGTGTCTTTAATGGTTAATAAATGTTTAGCAAAATGTTCTACACATACAAAAGAGATTTCCATTCCAACTCAAGACTTTAAGCTTTCTGCTAATGCTGGAGAAATCCATGAAAGCAAAATGTGGGACAACCAGCCCTGGTCTCCCCTACTTTGATAATTCTTCAAACTGACTACTTTTTTTTTTAATGGAGACCAAAGTGGGTACTGAATGCCTTTTGTAAATTATGTTGTACTAATTCTAGGTGCAGAGGAAAAGACAAATGTGGAGCTGATTGTTCCTATTGGGTCAGTGGTCGTTGCCATGTTTTTCTGGTTACTGATCGTCTTTGTCATCCGTGGAAGAAAAAGAGTAAGAACTTCCTCATCCTCCCATTGCCATACTTTCCCTTCCTTGTTTTTTTCCCATCCAGTCCCACAAAGAGGAGCCTATAATAAATTTAAAAAATAACAATTAAAACACACACACACATACACATGCATGCATTCAAGCAAGCACACATGCACCCACAGGAGCACACACACTGGGCCTGTGTATGACTGATTAGAACTGACTGGCCTGGCTCTCATTGGTCACTCTCCTTTGTATCGAGGAACAACGGGGCCACTTTCTGCTCCTATAAGTCACGTACACCCACAACACTGGCATGGCCCCTTTTATTGGTACCAGAGTCACAGAAAAACAGGGAGGACTGCCACAGAGACACATAGTTGGTCATTAACTAACACATCAGATCTCTCTTTGTCTCTCATACCCTCTCTCTGTCTCCCTCTCAGCCAAATGATAGAGATCTGAAGACAGGCTACCTGTCCATGATCCTGGACTCAGAGGACATGCCCATGGATGAGCAGTGTGAGAGGCTCACTTATGATGCTAACAAGTGGGAGTTCCCTCGGGACAGGCTGAAGCTAGGTGAGCTGTTAACAACATCTCCAGAGCCACTGTCCTGTAGTTGATCCTACATGCGCCCTGACCTCCCTGTGGAGGGGAGGGGATCAATAAAGTATCACAGCACATTACATTAGAATGGACACAGAGTTTACATGCAATGCAATTAAATCTGAAACAGCTGAAGTATCAGCAATGGTGTTCTTGCCCTCAAGGAGGTAAAACTAGAGCCTAAGATTAATAAAATACCTACCTACCTACCTATATTCATTCCAAATGTTGTCTCAAAGGTGACCCATTGGGACGAGGAGCATTTGGTCAGGTGGTAGAGGCAGCTGCCTTTGGAATTGAGAAAGCCACCACATGTACTACTGTCGCAGTCAAGATGCTTAAGGGTTAGTATCTTGTCCTCTTTCTCTAAACACACACACACACACACACACACACACACACACACATACAGAGAACTAAATGTATCTGTGTTTTACAGAGGGTGCTACATCTAGTGAGTACCGTGCCTTGATGTCCGAGCTGAAAATTCTCATCCACATCGGCCACCATCTCAATGTAGTCAACCTGCTGGGAGCCTGTACTAAGCCAGGGGGTGAGTCATCTAACAACAGACAAATCATTATCTATAAATCATAGATACATCATATATGTAACTACATACATGTTTTCTACCTACGTCCTTAATTTTGTGTCAGCGAGACGGGGCCCATTTACTTTGTCCCCAGTTGTGTTCGGAGCACATACCGTTCCTGAGTAATCGTCTTCTTTATGAGAGCCAGTGATGGAATTTAACAAGTGTTCTCTAACCTAATTACATATCTGCTTCAAACACAAAGCTAGCTATGTTCACTCGGGGCGACTGGCATTCATTCTCCTCTCTCCCTAATATGCCTCACATTGTCATTAAAGCCTCTAGATGTATTGTATAATCCTGTAATGTACAGTTATGAGCTGTTAATCATCCTTACTTTGATCCTCAGGGCCATTGATGGTGATTGTAGAGTACTGTAAACATGGAAACCTCTCCAGCTACTTGAAGAGCAAGCGTGGAGAGTACAGTCCCTTCAAGGTAAATGATCTGCAACCCCCATGCAGCCTGTAAACTGCAGCCAGCCTCTCATGGTTACACCCATGGCCCATTACATAGCAATACACTCCAGATTTATGCATCCTGTCCCACAGATGTCAGCTGAATGGTTTCAGCTCCTTACATAAGACTGAAAATCTTGTAGTATCTATCAACAATAACCGCAACATTCCTGTTCTTCCACGGTAACAGAGGAAAAGGGTGAGTGGCCAGGGGTGGATGCATGTGGAGGAGGATGTGGCTGAAGGGGATCTGGGTCTGGGGAACAGTGCCCAGCTGGACATCTGCACAGGGACAGCAGTCTGCTCCAGACTGGGACACGAGGCTTCAGTCAGCAACCTGGTCAACCAGGAAGGTGCTGAAAACAACATGACACACATTTTTCAGTTTTTCGGTCATTGCATATGTATATGACTGATGTCTATCATTGAAGTATTATTCTGTAGTATCCTGTATTAATTCATTCTTATAATATTGTGTAGATATGTTATGCAAGTATTGAAATGCATCATGTGATCACAGAGAGCTCAGACTATGACCATCTGACCATGGAAGACCTGATAAGCTACAGCTTCCAGGTGGCCAAAGGAATGGAGTTCCTGTCTTCTCGCAAGGTGACATTTTCAATTCTATCCTGAAAGTACAGTCAAATTAAATACATGTATAATAATTTCATACACAGTTTATGATTGGGACAATGATTGTCTATCAATATAAAGGATTTTACTGCATGTGAATGTTAACTTGTCTATTACTGTGTGCTCCTTAGTGTATCCACAGAGACCTAGCAGCCAGAAACATCCTGCTTTCAGAGAACAATGTGGTGAAGATCTGTGACTTTGGCCTGGCTAGAGATGTCTACAAAGACCCTGACTATGTCCGCAAGGGAGATGTGAGTTACCTTAAACTGGCATGTAGACTGCATACTTCTTGTATAATACATTTACAGCTATGTATTAACCTTTTATCATCCCTACAGGCACGCCTCCCTCTGAAGTGGATGGCTCCTGAGACCATCTTTGATCGGGTGTACACTACACAGAGTGATGTTTGGTCCTTTGGGGTCCTTCTCTGGGAGATCTTCTCCCTGGGTAAACCTAGTAGTGATTACTTATACAAACTAACATTGAACACATAATGATCACTCTCTAGTAACTGAGTACTTACAATAACACCACTGTCCTCTCTCCTATAGGGGCATCTCCCTATCCTGGTGTTTGCATCGATGAATTATTCTGCAGGAGGCTTAAGGAAGGTACCAGGATGAGAGCCCCAGACTACGCCACCACTGAGATGTGAGTGGAAAGTTGATACAATGCATCAATGTATAGCACACCCCATAAATGTACTTTGAACTACTGTCTTACTGATCCCAATGCCTTTTTTCCTAGATACCAGACCATGTTGGACTGCTGGCTGGATTGTCCTACAGACAGACCAACATTCACTCAGCTGGTAGAACATCTGGGGAACCTGTTACAGGCCAGTGCTCAGCAGGTCTGTTTGGTTTAAAACCATTACCTATTACTTATATCCAAAGCTAGTTCTTGTCAAAGGAAGAATCCACCCAACAGCTATTGGCAATGTCATTTGCTTTTCTGGGCCCATTTTGTTGTTTGGTGGTGTATTTTTCTCTTTCCCTTTTTGATGACTGGCCAAACATAGAAGATATGATGTCACATAGAAATATTTCTAGTGCATCTACAATGGAGTTTGATAGCAGAAATTTTAAAAACAAAATCTAAAACTGTCTATCTAACATCAACAGTAATCATCATAAATCAGAAAACATGCTAGAAAGGAATCTGGACGATTTCAGTTCCCTCAAGT
Source organism: Gephyroberyx darwinii (assembly GCA_900660455.1). NCBI lineage: Eukaryota > Metazoa > Chordata > Actinopteri > Trachichthyiformes > Trachichthyidae > Gephyroberyx > Gephyroberyx darwinii. The sequence continues at coordinate 1,185 of CABFOQ010049001.1, read as the reverse complement.
CTGTATTCAATCAAGTCTGTATTTTAGGCAAAGCTAACCACTATGTTGGTCTGTAGGATGGGAAAGACTACATACCTCTGACAGCAGGTGATGAACAGGGATCCCCAGTGACCCCTGACCCCAGGAGCCCCTACACCAGCCCCCAAAGTGGGGACACCCTGGAAGCCCAGCTCCACTATGACAATGCTCCGCCCCTTGGGTCAGCATGATGCTTTCACCTCTCACTCTACACTGTAGCTATCGATTCTTGTTGTTTAAGGACTCACTGATGAATTTTGTCTGTTGGCCTTTCCCTCTCTTCCTCCTGCAGGCTGTCCCAACAGAGTGAACGATGCAGTAGGTCGCTTAGTGTAAAGACTTTTGAGGACATCCCCGTGGCGCATAGCAGTGTCATGGTGAGTATCTCTGAAATCCACAAACACACAATGTCCCTCCCTATGTTACCAACCAATGGTACTTATTTGCTTCATGGGGATTCCTACAGGAGGGTCACACAGACAGTGGCATGGGTCTATCATCAGAGGAGATGAAGGGTCTGAATCATCAGTTGCCACGCACACCCAACTTCAGGTGAGGACTGTGCACCGGTACATGACCCATATTACATTTTACCAACCTTTTACTTACATGATAAGTTTTTGATTTTGTAATGGTATGTACACTACTGCTCAAAAGTTTGGGGTCACTTAAAAATGTCCTAATTTTTGAAACAAAAGCACAATTTTTTTCAATTAAAATAACATTAAATTGATCAGAAATACAGTCTAGACATTGTTAATGTGGTAAATGACTATTATCGCTGGAAACGGCAGATTTTTAATGGAATATCTACATAGGCGTCCAGAGGCCCATTTTCAGCAACCATCACTCCTGTGTTCCAATGGCACATTGTGTTAGCTAATCCAAGTTTATCATTTTAAAAGGCTAATTGATCATTGATCATCATGGCCTTCCGTAGGCTAGTTGAGTATCTGGAGCATCAGCATTTGTGGGTTTGATTATAGTCTCAAAATGGCCAGAAAAGCATAACTTTCTTCTGAAACTCATCAGTCTATTCTTGTTCTGAGAAATGAAGGCTATTCCATGTGAGAAATTACCAAGAAACTGGAGATCTCATACAGTGGTGTGTACTACTCCCTTCACAGAACAGCGCAAACTGGCTCTAACCAGAATAGAAAGAGAAGG
>CABFOQ010048999.1:7095-21219 GCA_900660455.1 Gephyroberyx darwinii | reverse complement strand
GTCCCCGCCCTGCCGCAGTGCCCTGGAGCAACTTTTCCAAGAGTATTCCGTGACATAAACCACAATTTCCATCACCAATATTTGTCAACATCCACATCTGTTGCACGTTTTATTTTTTTTACGTTGAATATCTGATCTGAATGTCCCAGGTTTTATTTCTGACCACAGCTATCACTTACGACCGATACTGTCAGGACATTTCTGATATAGGATACTAGAATATTACAAACATCATGGAGGACACAAGCACACAAGAGCTCCAGGGCTGTTCTGTAGCTGACCTCTGACTTCCCTGTGGAGGAAGGCAAGCTAAGAGACATTTCCTACAGGGATCAATAAAGTATCAGTTAATGTAGTAAACACTCATCCGTAACTCCTACTCAGCATGAAGCTGCAACCAAAGACCTCAAAGTAGATTCACATTCTGACCTACTGAAGGACCCAACCTGCCAGTCTCCTGTGATCAGACTTGATAGTCTCAATGCCTTCACTTACACTATATGGCCAAAATTCAGTGGACACCTGACCATCCCATTCTAAAACCATGGGCATTAATATGGAGTTGGGCCCTTTGCGGTTATAACAGCCGCCACTCTTCTGGGAAAGCTTTCCACAAGCTTCTGGAGTGTCTGTGGGAGTTTGTGCCCATTCAGCCAAAAGAGCATTAGTGAGGTGCAGAATCATTGAACATGAAAATGAAGAACCACAATAGAGTGGTGCAGGAATGAGTCCTAAAACCAGGAAGTGAGTTAGCATGTTTTCACTTCCGGTTCCCTCGTCTCTAAGTCTATGGGTTTTTTGAATGTGTTTTTGGTTAGATACCTGAAATAAGGTCTGTGTTGGTTCTTGCTGAACAAAACGTGTAGGTATCATAAACTTTTGTTTGCCACAGAGTTTATTTTCTGCAATAATCCAAAATCCAATGGAAAAAATCCCATAGGCTTTTTGTGGAGGGAACCAGGACGATGCTAGCTTCCGGGTTGGCCTACAAAAATACATCATCCCTGCACCACTCTATAGGTTTAGGGCTACCATTTTTATAATAAATGACAAATTGCTAGCATGGCACTTTCTTTATTTGAATCAAATGCAGAAATCATTCTGATAATACACAGACTAACATCACATAACATCTGAATTATTTTTGATTGATAGTCACATCTTGATTAATAAAACAGGCGAGTTGTATTTCCAGCATTAGCCGGAAGTTGTTCTTACAAATCATTTAACAAACTCACAATCACATAAAAAGATCAATGGTCATACATCTGCATTTCAGGTCAAGTACATTGATCGGCCTGTGCAGAAAATATATTTTAATGAACTGAATCCTCTGGAGTGCCTGGAACGAGCATGATGAAAAAAAAAAAAAGCAAGACAAATATTGGCCAGTGCATATAATCAACACATACATGATTTCTTCTCCACAATGAAGCTGGTCGTGGAAAGAGAAGCATGGAGAGTTATCGTAACCGTTCTAAGCCTCTAAGTGGTCCACAGCCTGGTTTCTACTACAGGGCTGGGTAAGTCTCAACCAGGGAGGTTATGTGTTTGCAAGCCACAGTGGCAGCTAAACCCCCAAATTCACAAGCCACTTTCACCATTAGGAACCCCAAAAGACGGCTGCTGGCTACCTGTCAGAGTGGCTGGTAGGTTGACAAACTTACTAGCCACACATCTAGCAGCATGTGGTGTCTTAGTCACATCTCTGTCCAAATTTCTGTCACTCCTTTAGTAAGTTCTCAATGAATGAATAGTTCGTTCAATGTGAAGCGTGTTGAGTTGACTCCAGCGGGCCCCGTTTGGCCCCGCAATGGGAAAGTGGCTACTGGCTTTGAGGGAAGGTCGATTTCATTTTGGTTGCAGTCCAACAAATGAATTGGGTAATTACAATCTATTTGCAGTAGCTGGGTTAACCTATATAAAACCAAACATACAAACACAATCATAAGTTCCCGTGTAGTTTTTGAGATATTTACCGAGGGGAACCGAAACCATGGCACTTCAGGGAGTAAAACACAAGAATTTAGCCAGAAGGTGCCTCTTTAGGGGGACTTCTCTTGAAAGGAAGAGGAGGACAAATTCAGACCTGCTCTGCCACAGGTCAGAGAAGATCCTGTTAGTGTTAAAACACTGTTTTTAGGTGGAATTGTACATTTAGACATTTTACTTTCAACATGTTCATATTTACATGAACAAAGACGCAACACGTGCTAAATATCCATGGAAGAGAACAGTGTGAGTACGCTTAAAATGGCTACATCTTGCATTTTTCTGCCTACGCATCGCAAGAACAAAAGCCTCATCGTACCGTGGTATAAAATCAATCATTTCTCATGTAAAGAAGAGTGGAACAGCGGCAGTACTAACTCTGACCCCCTAAAAAAAGTTGCAAAATAAATAATGTTCCATTTCCGGGGGGGAAAAAAAACAACATAGTGACATAGCATAAAACAACCCAAGGCACGCACCTTTTCCCTTTGTTTACGGAGCAGTGCAAAGGCAGAAACTCAAGATCTATGACATTATCTACCTAATGCTTGGTCAGACAGCATGTACTTGTGGGCCACAGCAGCCCACTGAGAGGTTGAGATGGGGTTGTGTCCTGGATCAACTGGCATATCGACGCTCCACTCAGAAAACACAGCAACTTAGTGCAGGAACCGGATGCTCATTTTCTGTTCCACGTCCACCTTCTCCAAGACCTGAGAGAAGAAACCAGAACGCTACAAGTTTAGCGAGCAGTATGTTGTGGTCCTGTATCGTACAACTGAGGTTAGAGGTTTGCTACGGAGCCCGTCAGTGGCCTCCCTGGAAGAAAAATGTATTTTGTGGTAAGTGTTAACTGGTGTGCAAGACATCTAATGTGTGCACGTAATATATAGGCAGTGCAACCACACAAACCCTTATCTGAGAGGCTGGTACTTTAACATCTCAACGTAAATTCAACCAATTATCACAAGAGAGTGAAATCAGTTTGAAACTTGCTGCAGGGGTTAAACTGAGCAGACGCTTTAAAACGTGTTATTAACCTGTGGGCACGTGTTCATTTCATCACACAAACTATGAGAATGTGAACAAAATAATGACAATGAGGGCAGGAATGAACCAAAATAAGGGAATGGTGTGCATCTTGAGCACTCAAATGAATTCAAACGAGGGCACAAGATCCATTTTGCACTTCTGCTCAAAATATTTTCCCCCTGCCAACACTGCTGGGCTCCGTAGTTTGCCTCCCACTGGGGCCACACATGCTGAAAATGTATGCATTCATGGTATTGGTACAGGTTATGTTGTTAATACGTTTAACCAGCACAGCAAGGCGGCTGTATTTAAGAGTTCAAAAGAGGCAGCATAGCTTGTAACACGTCTATGAAAGACAGATGCCAATACCAGACCACCAATCTTACCTTGATGAACTCGTTAAAGGAAATTGAATTGTCTCCGTTCTGGTCGGCCTCCTGGATGGTCCTATCAGCAATGCTGCCTAACTGTTCATCTGAAATGTTTACCCCGACCATCATCCGTAAGACCTGTCAAGAACGGACAAAAGGTTCCTTCTGGGTTAATGGATACCGGTGAAAAACACTTCCCAGTTCAGATGAAATAACACCAACTGAGGCCAAGAATACCATGTGTATTTATGTACGAGATGATCTGCAGTGGTTTCAGTTAAATAGCAAGTTAACGCCAGCCACACTGGCCAATACAGAGAACATATATTTACTGAAAAATAAGTGTACAAACAGGGCTGAACATTTAATCCGTCAGACTCGTGCAGCACATGAAGCGGGCACGGTAGAAATGTTTTGCGCAAAACAAGAGATCCGTCTGAGTCACTCAACCCCGGGCTTACACCAATTGCAGGTCGCACAATGTCACCGAAACCGAGACCGACTACACAGAGGTGACAACAAATAACAGAGGAAGGAGCGCGGAGGAAGCCAAAACACAGGATATTAGACCGTCTGGGAGAAACCAACCGGTAGTTAAGGTAAGATATCACATCACTATTGGCAGAGGAGCAAAGTCTTCTCCTCATCGACGTGGAAATCCCTGGCTCTATAGAGCGCTTTCAAATAGACGTTACACAATAGCATTTTGTCTCTTGTTCAAGTGTGGAACAATCAGCAAATATTTTCAGAGACAACAATGCTAGCGATGCTCTGCTTTTCCATTACCAGAAGGAAAAGACGCGTTTCTTTCAAATCCTGTTATTCAGCATCCGTTTGATTTCCTTGTTGCGTCTCACAAAACCTATTGTCCTACTCGCGGCACAAACCGCTCACCTGTAGCAGCTCATCACGGGAGATTTTGTCATCTCTGTCCAGGTCATACAGACGGAAGGCAACTGAAAATATAAAAGAGACGCAGAGACACGTTTTCAGGCAGAGAAGTTTCAAAATAGACACAAAAAAAGGACAGAAATATGTTAAATTCTACAAAGTACTCTGAATGTGCATCCCACCAAAAACCAAACGTCAAAAAGACGTTGTTTTTTCGGCCCGTCTGGATGTTATTTAGCCCCAAAATAGCCGAAGATGGACGTCTGTTTCGGACCACATATAGCCCCAACACAGCCACGAAAATAAGATCACATTGCAGCAAGTGGGGAAATATATCTAGATGAAAACGTGTTGTGTTGTCTGCTTCATGAGACACACACACAACGACCCGAAAACGACGTCTTTTCACTTTTCAACCAAATCTCAACGTCGTATTTTCAACAAGTTTTTTCTGGGTGGGACGAGAGTGGTCGTCGGCTCGGCCGGGACACGCCCGTGAGACCGAGCTCTCGACTTACAGAGTAACTTGTTCGTCCTGCTGTTGAGTGGCTCGCTGGCAGTGGGGTCCTTGTTCTTCTCGTTGTCCTCGATCGGCCTGAAGTGAGCCAAGGTCCGCATGAATCCCCTGAAGTTCACCTGGTCCTCCCTGAGAACCAGAGAGGAACAACAAAAACACAACTGAGGACAAAAAAAAAATGAAATTCAACCATTTTCTGGTTAAGCGATTCAAAACAACCTGTAGCTGATCTTTCTCCGGCTCACGTTACTCTTTCTGACACAAGATAAACACAAGTTGTGTGGGTATGCTACAATGGAGCCTTCTTTACAGAATCCCTGCTAACACAATGAAAAACTGTAATTTAACACTACCTAGCAGAGCCCCTATTCCTCGCCCACGCTGAGGAGTTACCCTGAACCTCCTGCTGTGTGCTCAGGCTGTTCCAAACCAAACAAGCCAAAAACCAAAGCGGAGAGACAAGAACGTTTCTGAAACCATTAAGAACCGTGGCTACAATTAAGACGCCCACACGTCTACCTTTTGGGGATCATAATGACATAGCAAAATAACATCTGGTGGTCAAACTTTATGTTAGCTTCAACGTTGATCAAACGACCATCTGGGCAGAGAACAGCCTAATCTACTGGCAGAAGTCGCCGTGCTCAAAACCCCAGCTCGACGTCCGTTCGTAACCTTGGCAGAAAAAGGACGGGGTTCTCAACGCTCCGCCACTAAAGAGCTCTCTGGCGTGGTTCGGCTTTGTGGTGATTGTGACTCAAGCCTGTAATGCGTAGCCTTGTGAAAAACAAGATCATAACAGAGCAGACCAACAACAGCGAACACTCACCCCTCGGGAAAGAACGCGTTGATGATTCTGTCTCCGAGAGGATTGATGGCCAACTCGGGGATCCGTTGGAAATCTTCTCGGCTGCAGAAATGAGGAGATGTGATTGGAGTGAAATCCGGATAAATACTGGATATTTCAGGAACTAATGACAAAAGATCTAAGGAGTTTGTCCCAACCCTTACACCAAATTACCACAGATCTTAGATAAGTTGACAGATACCTGACTATCACCAACTATAAAAGGTATCAAGGCAATTCTCACAAGGACATGTCTTCGTCATTCTTAAAAATGGGACTTGTTTTGACCGAAGATTTGCTAATATGGGGAAGAACAGTTAAAAACAGGGTGGGAAATTCCAACCAGCCGCACGCTGGTATCATTAGTTCTGGCTGGTGATTCTGCCCACTCTACCAGCCAATTTACCTCTTTTCTGATCTAAAATAGTGAAAACCACTGAATTTTGAAAATCACCAGTCGGTGAAAAAATCAGTTTCCTCTCCTGAATGTTACAGGAATAACAAAGAAGGTGGGATATATTTAAAACACCCGACTGTTGTGGCAACTGATGAATGATTAAAAAAAAAGTCACCTTGGACTGGAAATAAATAGTGCCTGACTGTTTACCATGACTTAAAGTCTCAGTGCAAGGACAAGGGATCCAACAACCTGTTATGTGTAAACAGAAAGTCTTTGGGAAGACTTGGTGCTACGAAACTACAAAGTGTTGTTTCCCCCCCCCAGAGCGACCCATCTGTCTGAACCCTCTTTACCAAAATAAAAGGGCTTTGTGGAAACAGTTATTTTGCGTACTGAGGCTCTGCCCGAAGCAGCTTCCCAGCAAAACTCACTGATTACCTATTTCTTCAACCATTGCTGCCTGGATTATGTACAGAGTTGGTTAATCAAGAACTTAAGAAATGTCACACTGAGTTCACTGAGAACTGAATACTCAAATTTCACTGCTCAAATAATATGCTCCATAAAAGACTTCAAACACATCCTAAGCCTAAAGAGCTTTAGACTTGGTGAATGTCAACAGTGTATTTAACAACAAATGGACAGTCTCATACACAGCTTGCCACTGATAGCAAACATCGAGGTGGTGTTTGCTGTAGGTTAGGCTGGCCTCGTGAGCACTTACCACAACAGTAAACTGGCTTCAGTCACTGTTGTAGTTTAACCAGCCAATTTAGATTGTTTTTAATACAGAACAACCTCCAAGCCATGTTTTTCAAGCTGCCAAAGTAGCTGGCACATCAGCACAGATTTACCAGCATTTAGCTAGTGGCCACTTGGCACAATTCCCCACCCTGGTGCTTTTGTGTTAAAATGTTATGCTTATTGGTTACCTGAGGGTGCCATTTTCACCTTTATCCAGGCTGGTGAAGCGACTGTAGAGGCGAGTGATCTGACTGTGAGAAACTGCAGGGGGACACAGAGAACCGCAAAGATGTTACCAGCTGACCAGAAAGGGGGGTATTGTGCATCTGGCAAAATAGCCTTTCACCTAAATAGAAATGTGTGAAACTGGACCTCTTTACACCAGCGATACATATACGGTCATAGCGTCCAAAATTGCCAAGTGTCATCGCCAACGATTTGAAGTATGGAGTATTTCTCAACAGCCGACACCCAATGTAATGTTCCCGTCCAGAGCGGCAAGTGAACGCAGCAGCATTGACACTCATACAAAACTACGTTAATATTATCAACCCAAATCCGTTTTATGAGCTTATTTGGGGATGTGAATGAATGTTAGGGTAAAAGTAACCAGCTAACCACAGACAATGTTAACGTATAACTTGAAGTAGTTAACGTTAACGAGTGTTTCTGTCCCCCCCGCCCAGGAATTAGTCTGAGCTCAACTTACAGCCAGTCTCCTTTTTGATTTCTTCAATTTCCTCTTCTCTGAGTAACGTGGACGCTCGGGATCCCATGGTGAAAAGCTAAAATTAATACAAGGACAGACTAGCAAGCTGTCTTTCGCAACCGGCCGTATAAAGTCTCGGAGAAATTCCGGACAGAGCACCTCGGTACGGGGTTCAACAGCTAACGACAAGTTAGCAGGCGCGCTAGCTAGCTAAACTACTACTTCGCACGCTGTGGTCTTGTCGTCTGAAAACTAGCTAGAGAGCCTTGACAGAGCTCGATCCAACCAGCTGTCTTCTTTGTGATATACAGTTATACTTTGGTAGTTACGAAAGCTTTCCAGAGGTCTGTCGTGTTGTCATGCTACTGTTAGCTGTCTTCCTGCATTGTAGGGTGGGCGGGCAGAAGAGGGCAGGTAAAACCGATGACGTCATGAATAGGCCTGCCCACCGCGGGCTAGCATAGAAATAGAATTATTAGAACAGACGCCACCTTCAAGTGCTGTCTAAAAAAGTCGGAATAGTATGCAACAACCTTCATTAATTAATAATCAATTGCACGCCCGATGTGCATGTGTCCTCTTCATTCTGCCAAGAAGCAACAAAGTAGCTCCACTTTACTTGATTTCTAAAATAAACCACAGGTACCGACAATTTTGTTGTTTTGTTGTGCTTTTTGTTATTATTTCTGACCAAAAGTACGTCAGTGCACGGCAATTCGTAGTCATCATTACTCTGGTACTCAGAGGTAGGAGCTTTCGAGGAGCACCTCAGGGCAGCAGGACTACAACGAGAATACATGCAGCTATACCTCTTCTAGCCGCAAGGGGTCAGTGTAACACCGCTTAATAACAGCGGTAACAGCATCACGCAAAGCAAAATCTTGATGGTGGCTTGTTTTGATATGTCAGCTGTAAATTTGGACACATATCGAGACTCAGACCAGTGGTACGTTGCACGCAGTTGCCTGGATATGAAATGCACTACTAACTTTGATCAAGACGGGAACTGCGTGGTTGTGCTGGGTTGGTGATTTGAGTTCTTCCTCTAGTTCATGGCAGATGTTAAGATTGTATCTCTGATTAGTCTAAATCTATCTCTAGTCTCCTCCCCTGTAACACCACAGTTTGCATTTCTTACAGCAAAATGTCACGTCAATCTACAGTCCTCCTCAAGCAAGTCCCCTTCCTCCTCATGTACCTGCCATGATGCTCAATCCAAACAGATCAAAACATGCCTTTTAAATTAATTGATTAATCAGCTGAGTGGCCATATGTCCAATTGATTGATGACTTGATTTATAGTATCCATTACATTATTGTCCTTCATATCACACAAATGTGAGTGTTTTTTCCTTTCATGTTGGTGGTTGTTCATCTTATTATCTCCAAATGGAGATGATAGTCAAGCCACCTTTTTATTTTTATCGCTGGCAAATTCTCCCATGTTTTAAAACGGGTGGGTCCTTAAGTAAGATTAAAATTCTCATTTGGGTCTGGCACTGAAAAGGTTTGAGCATGCTTGTTATGGACAAAAGGTACCGTTAGACAAACTTGCAGACCGGCCAAGATGCCAGTAAAGCTGACATCGGTTCGTAGTAAAAGTGGATCCGTGTGGGCTGAACCGTCTTCAGGTGGAGGAGTGAAAGAGGTTTTATACTCAGGCGAATAGGCTTAGGCAGGAATTAGCTTGTCATTTGGACAGCGTACAAATCTTCTGAAAAATAACTAACATTTGTTATTTGGGAATAATTCAAATGTTACATAGACCACAAGAGGCAAATACACATTGTTTAGAAACATAAATCATTCTCCAGCTGTTTTGGTCTGTTCCAGGTTTATTTCAAGATCCCTGTTGTTACAATCAAGTCTCTTGAGCTGTCAATATTCAGTGGTGTGTCCTTTACATGTCAATCAAACATCCATACCAGGCCTTGCGCACCAAAAATGAAGCTAAGAGCAAAACGGAGAATATTTCCCAATCCGCTAAAATAATTTCATGTCGTAATTCTCTAATCTATGTCATAAAAATCGGAAGCAGTAAAACATTCATCCAGGAACAACTTTCACAGTGATATAGTGCAATTCATCTTAAAAATTTCTCAGTAAAATCAGAAACATCACAAGTAAAAAAAGAAAAAAAGAAACGTTATAGTGTGCTGATAAAATAATAAAAAAGTGAACTCCATGTCAGATTGATTCTTAAGCTGTGCAAAGAGAAGCCATGTCTCCTCTCAGAAGTTCATCTGAGGCTTGCATGGATTTCCAAAGGTCCTTTTACTTTGTGAAATAACACACATAGTCCATGGCCTGCTGAATCCTGGAGAGTGAAAGAAGAGAATAAAACGAGTTAGGCGTCAGTCAATAAAAGAAGAACTCTGATTCAGACTCTGAAGAACAAAGACGAGACACTGCAAGCTGGAATTCACATTCATCCGGATCCCCATTAGCCGGCCCAGAGGTCACAGCCGTGCTATGTGAGAGATTACTCACCCAAGCCCCAAATAAAAGAAAATAAAAGCTCTGAGAGAAGACCACCACGACGGTAAAAGGAGTTGTTACGTGGGTAATAGGGTGTACCTGTCTGCCGAGTATCCTCCCTCACACAGGTTCACCAGAGCGTAGAGGTGCCTCAGGGCATATTCGTACTGAAAGAGAGGAGGGGAGGCGTGTCAGAAACATCTGCACCATCTGTGCTGCAGCAAATATCTATTTTGGTATTCTGGTAATGGTGGTGAGCCGAGCCGATTTCCCCTGCTCTCCTTACCATAACACTCTAAATATCAAAGAGTTACAGAAAAGGGACTTCTCTCTTGAGAATTTACCCAGACAGATGCAAGGAAATACCCAGGGAAATATCACATGAGATCAACAACACCATGTTATATTCAGTGTCACTTCTGAAGACAAGGGGGAAAAAAACAACAACAAAAACCTCCATCCCTGCATCCATCTACTAGTCAGTCCCCATCTTCTGTCTTCAAGGAGGTATCATCTCTCATCGTCTTTCTACTCACTCTAAGATCCTCTACATTTCCCTGTATTGTCAGTGGTTTGCTGCATGTACATGTACACTACCTTTTTCCGTTTTTAAGAGAACAGAAATAAAACATGTCGTGATAACAGTGAGTGATGTCATGTTATTACGGCGCCAATATGACCGGGGCCGTCCCTGTTTATGAATGGCACATAAAAAAAACCACGCTGACAGTTTCTTCATTTTAAAAGAGAACCAAAACCACGCTACCTCGTTCTATTTTAACCGTCAGCCACGAATGAAACCAACCAAAACTGTGACTGAATGAGCATCAGACACAGGAAGAGAAGGATTCAAAGTCCATGCAAAAAAGTCCTGAACTAGTTAAAGCATTTCCTGCAACATTTTCTAAATTTGGCGTGGCCTCACTCTGGTTATGTTGTAGTTCGGGTTTTCATTCAGTACCTCAGTTTTGTGCCAGTTGAAGCACTTGTGCTTGTAGTGGTTGACTGCAGCCTTGTAGCACTCATGCTGGGAGAGGTCCATTCTGTCATTGAGAATCTTCTGGGCCTTGAACTCATCGCCAGTCACCCTCTCCACCACCCTGCGCATCGTCTCACTCAGCATCTCTCTCACCTGAACACACACACACACACACACACAAAAGGCAACAGTATGGTCACACCGTGTTAGAAATCTGTACGTTTATCCTGGGAAATTTCACAGTAAGCTCCGACAATCATCCACACAAGACACGTAAACACCTAAACCTCCTGTAGACGTAAAAAACATGAGATACAGTAACAAGAGGGATCTGACAGAAAAACCACTGGACGCTTGTCCCCGTTTACCTTGAGGTGGGCGTTGATCTCCATGAGCAGCCCTCTTGCGGCACGCATGTCATTGGAGGCCATCATCTTCCTCTTGAGGATGGCCAGGGGCACATCAGGGCTGGGGGTCAGATCTGGGTTCGTAACTGGCTGCAGGGTCATGGGGGGAGCGGGTTTGGCGCCTGCCTTGGCGTTACCCTGGAATTCCATCACTTTCATATGGGCCAGAGTCTGTGAAGGAAGCAGGAAGCTCATATGAAGCAGCAAAATTAGGTCAGGTTTTTTTTTTGTCCACTGGCCACAGTGGACAAGCTGGCACACCCCACAGGTCCTCAACTTTTCACTATTTTGCCATCCAATCAGAAGCTAGAACAGTACTACCTCCAAATGACAACCTTACCCACCACAGACAACATTTATTTGGCGCCGAATGGTTAGCAAAAATGACCCACTGCTACTGTAGTTATTCTTTTCTCTCACCTTGTTTCCAAACTGCTGGACGTGGCTGGTGTTGGTGTGGGCCTTCACGATCTTGAACTGCTTCATCAAGGTCTCCTTATTCAGGTCCTCCTGGAAGCACGACGTTAAAAACACATCAGGAACAAAACTATTTCACACAATGAGCAGAGAAATCTCTCCCAAACAAACTGAGAGATCCCCGTCTTTGTGATTGCGGCGACATCTTTGGTGCTCAGCGCTCGTCGCTGTGGTGTTTCTCAGAGATCACCTGTCAATCAAACAGTGTGTCCAGTACTGATGTCTTTTTCTGTGGATTTTCTCTCCATGGAATTTGAGTTTCTGTTTTCCTTGTCTCTTCAGCCATGGTGGCTATTTATTTCAAATTGTTGCTGCTTCCAGCAACGTAAAACGCTTCACTTCCTGTGCGCCAGAGGATTATTCCCAGGAAAAACTAGTTGTAGCTGGAATCACTATTGTGTTATATCATTCGATGATAGAGTAAAAAATGTTACTGCAATTGTGTGTCAGTGTTTCCTTGTGTTACTACAGTAGCTGTCAATGTCTCTGCACCAAGAAAAAATCCACGTATCCATGTACATTTATTGTATTCATTAAATAAATTGATCAAATATGATAAAAACATTGAATTAAATGTTTATATGACAGACTACTGTACATGTACTGTACATGTACATACTGTACATACTGTACATACATGCTTTCAGTCATGGACGTGGGGAAACGCCACTCACCACGTCAGAGTCCTCCATCCAGATGACGCTGTACCAGTCCCCGAGGTACGTGTCCCTCTTCTCGTCGTAGTAGCAGGCGTAAGAGGATTCATGGGAGTTGGCAGCAGTGGTAGCATACACTGAAAAAAGGAAAGAGGAAGGAAGGAGAGAGAGAGTCTGATGTTACACACTGTTACACTTTGGTAGAATACGTTGCTTTTTTTAAACACGAACCGCTAATATTTTTTAAAAAGTACAACAGAGAACTCACAAAATATCATTTCTGTTGTAAAGAAGAAAAATATTGATGTGCATTTAGATACCATAGATATCTCTCAGACCACATTCACAGATATCAGCGTGTAAAAATGTGACATATGTGTATTTTATATGCTGTCATAAGACAAGTCTCCATGTAGAAAACCTCTTTTTGAGCCAAAGGAAAACAGAAGTTGACCTTCGGTAACGTTACGTGTCTCATGTGCTCGGCCTCATGTGATAGACTGACTTTGGTCATAACGCAGCACAAAGCATAATGCTGACCTGGTAGTGAGACACGGAGGGTGAAACACGCCCTTGTTAGTGAAACCACATGAACGTGGTGACTGATTTAACTAAAGCTTTTTCATTGGTAGCACCCCCCCCACCACCACCTCGCCCCACTTGTTTTTTTTATGCAGCTGATCGATCAGCAACTTTTTATTGACTGTCCCCATTTCATAATCCCTGTTTGGGTTTTCCTGGAAAGTGGTTCATGAGGTTCAACTCACCGTCAATGTCAGCAGGCAAGTGGTTCATCATTGACCCGGACTCACATGCCTCGATGTAGAACACCATCTGTGTGTGTGTGTGTGTGTGTGAGGAAGGGGGTTGCAGAGGGAAAAAAAAAGAAAGAAGAAGAACAGGTTTTGTGAGCTGATACCACCGTCTTCCTGTACTGTATAACTGAACATAACTATGTTTGCACACCTAATAGTGAAACAACATCACGTTTCCTACCTTTTTGTATTTCTTGTTTTCGTGCATGTACGTTATGGCGTCTTGGAGGTCTTTTACCTGGAGCTGCACAGAGAGAACAAAGGTTCAATTTGCTTCACATACATGTACACATTTCACCAGATGGCTCAGCACACAGGGGCAGTGCCGCCAGGAGAGCAGGTAGGGGGATTCAGCGTCTTGCTCAAGGACACTTCAACAGGGATGGACACAGTTGGGGGCGATCGAACACGTGACCTTCCAGTTATGGCATGGTCTCGCTAACCATCAACCCACCCTGCCACCAAAAAGTGATGGCGTACTCAGTGGTTCAGCATTGTGAGGTTGTCTGGCTCTTCTTGAATGTCTCCCCCTGTCCACCACCCAAAAATAAACCACTTCACAAAAACACACACCAGAAGACCAAAAAAACAACAGACATGACTGTTGCACAATCACACATCCTTGGGAATGAGCCATTTCTGTGACTCAGTACTTTCCTGTAAGCCTTGTAAGACCAAACTGAACAACGTGACAATAGCTGCTGTCTGGTTTGTTTTATGGGGAAGAACTGAGTCGGTCGTGTTGGGCAAGAAATTCAGGAATAAAAAAAAGAACAAGAGGAGGAAGTAAAAAAAAAAAAAAAAAAAAA
>CABFOQ010048998.1:0-14982 GCA_900660455.1 Gephyroberyx darwinii | reverse complement strand
TTTTATTTAAATTTTTTTTTATTTTTTTTTATTTAAAAACTGAATGACTCAGCAAGTCTAATTTGGTGTCCATAACTACAAGTTAAGTTGAAAAGTAGTGAAAAAGTGTTTTGCATATAGGGAATATTTCAAATTAATATTTGAAACCTTGATACCTACCTATTGAAGAAACAGAAAACACGCTTATGTCATCAGATAGTCGACCGAATGTGCTTAAAATTCACAAAATATACAAAATACAAATACAAAAAAATTCAACTACAAGCTTGACCAGCGTCAAACGAGTAAAAGACTTCCGGTCACAAACTTCAAAATAAAACCCTTACTGTTGAACAAGTGTTTCAACATTTTTATGCTTTTATTTTGAAGCCAACATTGTCCGGTTATATTAGGGATTTCTCTAGCTCGCTTGACAGCTTAGGACCAAGAATACATGGAATCCTCTTCTTTATTTTTAGCATGAAAGATAAAATCTTTTATTATTGAAAACCATTGTACAATCCATTGAGAGAGCGCTTAGTGTCATCTGCAGGCCAGTAGGGGTTACTACCACAATTAATTAAGACGTTACAGTCACTAACAAACCAAGATGTAGATGGTTGCCCACACTGCTGCCACGCATGAAAACTGAACTTTCTGACACTACCTCCCTTTCTGTCTCTACAGTAATTTCTCTCAGGATGATGACTTTGTGTTTGAGGACTTCGCTCGTTTGCGGCTAAAGGGAGTGAAGGACGATGAGGACGACCCCTTTTGCTAGCTCCTCCCCCTCCGGCTGCCTGATCTCCTCAATTAAGGACGTGGGAAGGAGAAGTGGAGGGGGGTGTAAGGAAAGTTTTCTATCCGTTCATCCTGACGAGAGTCCATTCAGGAGCAGTTGAAAATGAGAAGTGCTTGATTTATCTATTAGCTTGCAAATGATTTATAATGCTTCTGCGGGCAAGATAAATCAAGCATGCCCCAAATAGGTCAAAACATTAAAACCATATATTGTTATATATATTGATATATTTTGCTGTGTTTGGTACAATTGATAGATTCAGGGTCCATCTTAATGTGCTCCATGGTCCACTGTCTGGGTTGAATGT
The DNA here is from genome assembly GCA_900660455.1 of Gephyroberyx darwinii. Taxonomy (NCBI): domain Eukaryota; kingdom Metazoa; phylum Chordata; class Actinopteri; order Trachichthyiformes; family Trachichthyidae; genus Gephyroberyx; species Gephyroberyx darwinii. Next base: position 13,894 of record CABFOQ010048998.1, on the reverse strand, counting down.
CGTGAGGGTGAGGAAGTTTCATATGAATTGAGGTTATGTTAGACATATTTTTTCCCTGAGTTAAATGGCATTTTCAATCCTCTCACATACCTTTACTCGATGTTTGTAATTGAAATCTAAATTTGGGGTTCTTAAGCTTAAGAGTCATTATAAGATCGGTATTACGTTTTCTAGTCATAGTCTGAAAAGGTTCCTTTAGATGAAGGTTTACTATAGACCAGTGGTTCTCAACCAGGGTCCACAGAGACCCAAGAGTCCGGAGGTTTTTTGCTCTAACCAAACACCATCAACCAGTGAAATGAAATGCTGTAGTGTTTTGTTGGAATGGCCCTTCGTGGACCACGGTCTACGAACCACTGGTCCAGTCAGCATTGAGGGGGGCGGTGCCACCTCTGGGCCAAAGATACTGATTTCTCCTTTCTAGACAACCCAGAAAAGTCAAACCCAGTGTTCATTACAACCCAACCAATGTCTGTTTTGGGACTATTGCCACTATCTTAGAAGGTATATGCCAGGATTTGAAGTTTTCGATGCAGCCTCCTGTGATCTGCTGAAAAAATTACCACTGGGTATGTAGCTGACTGCAGGGTCCACAGTTACACAGGGAACGCGAGTGTATGTGTTATGCAATTACTGTTTGTTATCATGCTATTATTACTTAGCAGGTTATAATTATGATGCTGCTTCTCACACAACGTTGCAGAATGAGTACAGACTCCCGGAAAATGTGAGCTCCAGATTCACTGAGATTGCATTGCAAGGACAATCTGCACCTTCCCCACCCCGCCTCCTCCTCGGTTGCTTGAGAGTGCAGAGTTTTCATCTTCACTAAGAAATGTATGCAAATCAAATCAAGTCGGGTCGGATTTTTCAGCAAGTGTGAAATTAGTGAATTTTCAGTGGGTGCAAAAACCACGAAAAGCCAGCAAAATCCAGAGAAAACTGTCGACCCTTCATATTTTGAATGTTGCCAGCTATATATTTGCTTTTATTTTGTTAAAGTGGTCTCGTTTTCGGTGTACTGTGGTTGATGGTTTGTCAGTGATGCAGAATGAATATAGATTTATACGTTAAAATTTCTTTCTAAGCTATGATTAAAGGGCCAAATATGGTTGAGTTTCGGCCATGTGCGGTTACAGTAAGATTTTTTTTTGTGGAAGTGCTGCGGTCTGACTCGCTGATTCATAATTACGTCAGGAGTTTCTTTAAAAAATAAAGGATTTTTTACAGGTCAGCTCTTCAGGTATCAGTAGGGCCGGTAATGATGACAGAGGAACCGCCCTCTAGGTTTCTATATATTATTCTATATTATTTAGCAGAACAAGCTAATTGGAGTGAGGGGGTGGTTAAGTGAATAAAAAGAAATTATTTCGTTTTTGTTGTCATTTTCCATTTCTGGAAGGCAGAAATTAGTTTTTCCTTGGTGGCCCCTATACAAAGTGCAGTAAATTATCCAATCACAGCACAGAATGAATGGCGCATTGTGTAGTCAGAGGTCAGAAACAATCTAGTCCGATTGTGTGGACAGATTCAAGCAAAATGGATGACATACTTGCTAGCACTGTACTCAACGTGCCCATCCTTGTTGTTGTACCAGCGGTAAGCCTGGCCAAGGATTCGACCGATACGGGATTTTGATGGCTGATGCTGATGCTGATGCTGATATTTTTTGCGTCGAAGCTGCCGATGGCCAATATATTGTGTCCATATTCAATATCTTTATATTTGACCATTTTTATGCCAAAAGTGACTCTAATTTATTACTTATTCAGTATTTTCCCCTGAATTTTACTCTTGTTAGGGTGGAAAAGCCTCTGAAACAGCATTTAGGCCATCACTGGACACTAAAACTCTCCACTGAAACCCAGAGTAATGGAATTATTTGAGTCAAATATGTAAATAAAAGTCATTGCAATATTTTTTCTGTAGCTGTGGTCAGGGAGGAACCTCCATCATATCTGATTTTTAATAAATGGCTAAATATTGGCCCCATATATTGGTCTAACCCTGGTCCAGACTAATATTTAGGAAGTAGAGCTTGTTTTATAGCTGCATAAGGGAAATGCTAGTAGGGAATATTGTTTGACAATTTGGCTTGATCATTATACAACTATACAACAGACATATAGATATCCTATATAGCCATTCAGTTTATAATCTATGCACACATCTTTAGTTGGTGTAGGGGTTGCTAATGCTAAACTCTTCTGGGCAGTCAACACAACTTTTATCGATAATGCTTCGATGACGGGAATGTATTTCTTAAGAGTCACTAAAATCCTGACTTAAGTCTTCTGTCTGCAGCTTCTTATCTGAATAATTTCTTGTGAGACGTCCCATGCGGTCTGGTCTGCCTAGCTAGCAGGTGACCATATAAGTTGTGTAAACTGATACTACTTATTATGTTCTTTTTGTGAATGGATGCGTGTCACGGCAGTCTTATGATACGGACATCATCTTGTGTGTCATTTGTGATAGAACCTTCTAGACCTCAGACCTCCATATATGGACCATGTCCGTGTGTTTTAGCCTGATTGTGCTTGTTGTCTGCCAAAACTACATCTGCGCTACATAATGGGGCACGAGACACAGTCTAGCGGTATTGCTTATGTCCTGCAGAAACCTTGTATCTCCAAAAAAAAACTATTCAAGAATGAAAGGAATACAGTGAGTTTCTGGTAGATTGTACCGTTGGTTAACTCTAACTAGTGATGAGAACATAAACACAGAATCATCCCCCACTTTAGCATACAGTATGTGGAGTGACAGTAGGTTCCGTGTTAACACTTTAGCATACACTATGTTGAGTGATAGTAGGCTCCATGCTAACACTTTAGCACACACTATGTTGAGCGATAGTAGGCCACTAGTGGTCCAAGACTCACAAAGACTGAAATCAGAGAGTTGTAATAATCATTGTAATAATGCCACACCAAAATACATTTGTAATGTAAACTGTACCTTCTATACCATGGCCCAAAACCCCCCAATATAACACTTATTACGTAGTTGCTTTTACAGTGAACTATTCTGGAGGAATGGGAAAATGTTGACCACCTTGGAAAGAATGCCATGGAGATACAAGGCTTTAACAGGATGCCGAGTCTTTCGTGTACCATAGGCAACGTTGTCGGCCCCTTATGACATCCAAAACGTGTATTTTGAGTATAGTGTGTGTGTTGTCAGGCTTAGAGTGCAACACACATGCACACACTGGCATCTAGTGCATATGCACACACCTTCTGGGTCAATGCTTTTAGATTCTTTACCTTAAGGACAAAAATAGTGATTATCTCCTCTATCCGTTAAGCTGTCTAGTGGGGGGAAAAAAAAAAAAGAATTCAGCAAAAGTTTTTGTTCCCGCAATCATGTCAGTTTGTAGATTGTGTATCTTTTTTTTCTTTTTTTTTTTAGATCCAAAGGACAATTTTAAGCTATTGCTATTATCAAAATTGAGACTTATAGAAGGAAACTTAAAATGCTACCTGGTAATTTAAAGGATTCACAATTACAGCAAGATAAAGTAAATTGTTATTAAAGAAATCAATATACAGTATAAGCAATATGTTATTTTAGTAAATATAATGAAATAAAAATGACAATTTTTTAAAAAAGGATTCAAATGTGACAAACATTGGAGAAAATATATGTTGCTTCTTTATTTTGTACTGCAATTTAGAAATTATAAAGGATAAAACAGTTAAACATACATAGTTGTCAAATGTCTCCTTATTTGTGTGTTTGTCTGTGAAAATAAAACACAATTTTACACCTGCCAAATGGAAAACGATATGAGCTCTTCAAGTGATGTAAAAAAAAAAATGATGACTGCATTTGAAAATATTACAAACAGTGCCAGAGAACAGAACAATATCACCAAAAATCTGTCTAGTTTTACAGGAAAAACATTGTCGGTGGAGAAATTGGTCTCTCTCCTCTTCTCTGATGGATTTCTCCCTGTATGATTGTTGAACGTTGGTCTAGAAAGAAGCCCTTGCTCTTTGATGCCGAAACATTTTCTGATGTCAAACTCCATTGTAGCTGTTGGGAATATCTCGACGTGATGTTTGGCCAGTTGTCCACGGGAATAAGAAAAATACACCAAATAAAAAACTATTGATGTTTTGGGGTAGACTTTTCTTTTAATTCAGCCACATTTCACTTTGGTAGAACATTTACAGCTTTCAGTCTGGAGCAGCTCACCATCAATACATTTTCTCTTTTTTCCAGTAGCATGAATTTTTATTCTGTGTTTTGATGAGATAATTTTGTAATGTAATTATCAATAAAGTGAGATAAAAAGAAAAAAGCTTTTAATGCTGGTGATGAATAGACAAGGTAACGTCACACCTGGTAAAACCAACTGAAAAATGAAAATGCAGTGAAATGGCCCCCCAACGCCGCCATCCCACCCTTATATCTGCTGGTCCAGCATGACTTCGCAGGTCCTTCCCAGTTCTCCCAGTTTGACCTTGGCATACTCTGCTCTGTTCAGCGCCATCTGACAATCCTTTCTGGCTGAGTATGTGGAGCCTTCGTGGGGCTGACCAGTCGCCACCTGGGGGGGAAGACAGGGGAGTTACTGGTTGACTGGAAACCAGCTGGGATTCTATCCAAGTATTTTATGTCAGTTATGGTGGTTTGAATGAGAAAAGCTGAATGGAAATGGCAAAAAAGATTGATACAAATTTTATAAAATTTCCACAATAGTACAACATTTTTATGCTCACTTTTTTTATTCATCATGGTTGTATGACCATTAGTTGGTACATTACATTATATTTACATCACAGTCATTTAGCAGATGCTTTTATCCAAAGCAACGTACAAAAGGTACTTGATACTATGTGACCCTGAGACTGAGAGTCTCATGCTCTACCAACTGAGCTGTCCGGGACGGACAAGCTTCATGCTCTGACGAGGCTGGGACATTAGAATATTATCAAATGTATTTCTTTGTTTTAGTCTTCAGATGAAAACATGAAATACATTTCTAAACTTTGTGTAAAATTCTCTTGACAGTTGGATGGAAACAGCTAACTGAGACACTGATATGGGCCCTTGTATTCAGGGCTTTCCCCTGAATTTTATTCTGGTCAGGGTGGAAAAGTCTCTGAAACAGCATTTAGACCATGGGGCATTAAAACTCTCCATTGAAAACCAGGATAGTAATACTACTTCTACTACTAATAATAATACATATTCATGCGTACTAGTGTGGAATTCAATCAAAATGTGTCATTAGAATCAGTTCAGGTCCAGGGCTTCCCATAGACAACCAGTGTAGTATTGATAATTTCTTTAATAAATACAGTAGGGTTCAAAAGTCGTAATACACAGTGTGAATTGAACAACTAATAGCAGATATTGATATTTACAAAATGAATATGGTCCTCTATGCATTACTGTCGCTACTAGTGCTTTAACTTTAATAAATTAGATAACAATATTTTAAATTATTAACTCAATTATTTTTGAAAATGATGTAACTGTTTGAGAAATATCATGTGACTAAAAAATTGCATTTGTTTTTGATAAATGATTAAACAAAAGAGTTCTTAGTGGTGGACTGAGACTTTTGGATTCCACTGTATGTAATTACAGTGAACTGATGATCGGTTTACTACCACAAATGTGCGTAAATATGAAATACACCAAGTACAAAATATAAGGAGCACTTGCCCTTTGTATGAAATAGACTGATCAGGTGGAAAGCATGATTACAGAATTTCCCCATTCAAATCAACTTAATTCATAAAGGGGAGATTATAGGATGAAGGTTAAACAACGCCTTTTAAGCTTTTAGACAACTGAGACATGGATTGTGCAAGAGTGTGCAACTCAGGATTGGAAATGTTCAGTGACGTGTGTTCTAGGTAGGCAAGGTAGACATTTTCTAACCCAATAATATTTCATATAATAAACTTGTATTCGTATTATTACTGTTTATTCTTGTGATTTCTATATTTCATTTGTGTATTACCTCGATAGTTTAGACGTTATGATGAGAAATGTAGCAGTTACGCTTCAATAATAGGGAGAATAAGCAGGGCTTTTATGCCCACTCATTGTGAATGCAAACCTAAAAAACCTGTTGCACATGCGTACTTCGATCCTCTATTCTACAACATTAACGTCAAAAAGAAGAACTCTTCTGTGCCTTTTTACGTAAATATGTTGTACAATGCCAGAAATGCTCTTCGTTACGTATGAAATCGAAATTCCACTGGAAATGTGCGTAGTTTGATGCGAACGTCACTACATAAGAGCTTATTTCATTGTACCTAACGTTAATCCATTGGACTGGTAGATAGTTTGACGAGATGTCACGCCACTTTGATGATAGCAAATTGGAGAAGCTGTCTAAGTATGCTAAGTATTTTGATTTCATCAGGTTGAAAACCGAACTTGTGGGATTGTATAGCTCGCAAGCAGTAAGGGGCAAATCGCCCACACATCTCCTTGCCTTTTTGAATGAGCATGACTTGGAAGAAACAGTTGGTCCTGACAATACCAGCCCTTGCCATTCTGTCAACTGAGAACTAAGTAAACTGAAAGCCCGTAACAACGCAGTAATTGATGTGTTCACCAGGAAAGATCAACGGATGGATTTTATCTACAAGTAGCCTAGATCTACAGATTGGTAAGTCTGTGTACATTTGTACGTTTGGCTTCATATTGAATTGACCACTTGTGTGTTTTAATTGTTGCTGACTGAACGCAAGACAGAAACATAATTGATGAGAACTTGCTTGATATCGACTGGTGTGTGCGTGCCTGCCTGCGCGCGTGCGTAAAGTTTACCACGAGTAAAATCTGGCTTTCATAAAGCTGTGCCTACAATGTTATTGACCTCACCGCACTTCACTGGAAATGTTTTTTCTATTTTGTATGCTCGACATATATGACGTGTGTGTTAGTGTGCATAGGTGTGCATTTCTGTCTTTGACCTGTGTGAGGTAGCGGATCTGGCCGCTCAGCTCGTTCTCCACTCGGTTGACGGAGCTCTGGAACTGGACCAGCTGTCGGTCCAGGAAGCTGGCGTTGTGCTTGTCTTTGGACAGCTCCAGAACAATGTTACCTGTGGGATCAGCCGTAGAATAACATACCGGTGTTGGGATCAATTTCTGTTGATATTGAATGTAAACAAGTTGTTTGTTCTGTTTTTGCCTTAAGAATTAGGAATGAATGAAATGAATGTCATAAAACAAATGTCATTTGAGGTCGGATGACCCTCAGCCATCGGACAGTGAGGTAAGCAGTCGTGACTTTTCCCAAAAGTGATTAGCGAATATACTGGCTACTTTTTTGACCACCATGGGGGGAAATGTTAATGTGTTGACTCCCAAAGTATTTGGCAACAAATTCAGGGTCTGAAGGTCCTGACCTATGTATATTTAAGGCTTGAAAAGCCCTGGAATACTGTTAAATACAGCCTTAGACTACAATTCAGTTGTAGAGGTCGTAAAAATGTTGGGGAAAGTATTTATTAAAAATGTACTTATTACAGTTATGCAGACCCATATAGGAGCCGTTTTTTCATTTTCCACTTTCATTTCAGTGGTGAAATTGGTCTTATATTTCATTCTAACTGGCATTAAAAGGGTATTGGAAAGTCTTAGATTTACCTTGATGAAACAGCTGATGCCACATTAAAAAAAGCTAGCTATCCAAAAAAAAAAAGCTACGTATCTTATAAAGCAATGTGGCAACATGTAGCTCAATCAAATACTTTTCAGTCAGCTCAGTTGCAAAAGCTACATCAAAAAAGATAGCTTTTTCTAACAAAGCTGCTCAATAGTTCAATGCTCTGAACACTCCTCATCTCATCCTTAAAGTATTCATTCTTACAATTTTCATATTAAGAAATACCTTTTTTGATACTTTATAGCTTAGAGTACATTTTAGCAATAGAGTGGCACAGGAATGAGTCCTAAAACCAGGAAATGAGTTAGCATTTTTGCACTTCCGGTTCCCTCGTCTTGAAGTCAATGGGTTTTTTGAATGGGTTAGATGCCTGAAATAAGGTCTGTGGTTAACACAAGCTTAAGAGGTTTTCACGTTTTGTTCTACGACATAAAATACGTCAGTAAATACCCCACTCGTGAATTTTGAAGCTTTTACGTGTCTTAAAAAAGGTGGTTGCTAACAAGTGGCTAAATGAGACTACAGAGGTTGTCAGGGACATTAAACGTCATCACGCCGAACACAGAAACTCATCTATTCACTAGTCCGCCTTTACAGCATCTAGTTGTGTTTATACTCGCGCTCTTCCAAACTATTCTAACTCAAACTTTGCAACTTGTAGATTTATCAATTTATAGTATTTTTAGTGGTGGTGACGTTGAAGTCATGCGACTGTGGTGTAGTTCGCGTTTTACTTCTGGCGATTGTATTCACGCTTCAAAAATCATAAAAGTCGTGTTCATTTGTGAAGATTATCTTGCTGAACAAAACATGTAAGTATCATAAACTTTTGTTTGCAACAGAGCTTATTTTCTGCAATAATCCAAAATGCAATGCAAAAATCCCATTGGCTTTTTGTCGAGGGAACCACTGTGATGCTAACTTCCAGGTTGGCCTACAAAAATACGTCATCCCTGCACCACTCTATAGCCATGCCATGTATTGCCATTCAGTATGCGCTTCTCTATATGAGTTTCCGCCAAAAGTGATGTAGTACAGCAAATGATGCATCTACTTATGGCTTGAGGGGTGGAGCTGATGCCCGAATGCGGAAGAAAAGGAAAAAGACGTCACAGTACTGGATACACTGATTTACAAGTGATCTCTGGGAAGTGCGGTGCAGAAACACCACAGCAATGACTGCTTATCACCAAAGATGCCGCTAAAATCAACAAAACAAAAATCTCAAAGATTAGCACTTAATAAATAAATCGTAGGTAAATTAAAGGAAAATGTGCAATGGCTGCTGGAAAATTTAAAACATAGCTAGAATGTGATGACGCCTAAACATACAACAAAATTTGTAGTTCGTTAGACATTGCCAACTGATGAAATACAATATGGTAAAATAGTTTTCATAAAAAACCATAACATACATAACAACATTGTGATTCAACCTAAAATCTGGAAACTGGTGCGAAGACTAATGTCTTGCTATTAGCTGTGATAAGTATGAAAATAAATGTCTATGGGGAATTAATTTCCGGCACCCGTCTGACGTCAGACTGCTGAAGTCTGGTCTCTCCCTTCAAGAGAGAAGGGCACTAGGTAAATTATAGCCACGCATGTACAAGCAACTACAAATAACGCAGATGCAAATAGATAGCCATTAAATCAGGCCACACTGACGCAATTAAATAAGTGGCCACGCTCTCTGCAAAATCCTTACCGGCACACTGGAGGACCATCGCTATCTCCTTCTCCACCTCCTCTAGAGCCCGAAGCCGCTCGTTAGCCATCAGTAGCCAGATAACAGTTCTATCAGCTTTACAGTCAGTAGCTCCCGAAAACACCGTTATAGTGTGCAATGCTATTAATTAACACATAATACAGTCGATGTGTATCAGATCGGTCAGTGCAACTCGACAACGGCAGGAAACGGGAACAATAATTAACAGCTCGCAAAAAAAACGTCACGCCGTCGCGCAGTAATGACGTATACCGTAGCGGAGAGGAAACATGGCTACATCGAGTTGGCTGCATGGCCCCTCCAATATGCGACTAACGGAGGGTTTGGTGTCCGTTCTGAAGGAGCAGCGTCCCGAGTATTTACCTGCTCTGCTGGCGAATTACAGAGAACATGGCGTGTTCCCGACACAGGTAGAGGCCCGGAGGATGTGGTTAGCTGGGTAGCTAGCTGTTAGCCTCCGGTCAGTGCGTTGTAGCAGCTGCTGGGTGGCTTTGTTGTTCTCTGAGCTTAGAGATACAGCATCATGTCGGATGACAGAAGTTGTGGTGTTGTTGCAGGACCGCTGTTTTATCTGCTGTCACCAATGTTAACGCCACGTTTATCACTCTGCAGGGCGCGAACACCGTCGGGGGTCTCGTGGGTTTCAGCAATGCCAAACTGGGCTCGAGTAAGACAAAGTGAGGAAATACATTTATAATATTACCATAGTATTACTAATATTGTTATTAATGTTAACATTATCTATTTTGTTATATATGTTGACCATTATGTTATCCACACTGCCATTGACCCTTACTGATGAGAACAGATAATACTGGTGTTTTTTTTAGAGCAATCCTATAGTGTGACGCCAAACTCCATTAAAAAAATATCAATTTAATGTAGCCATGCCTTTCAGCACAAGTACATATAAAGTATGAATCAATATATTTTCTGAATTGTTGGGATTCACTCTCAATTCAGCATACATATATATTTGTGCAAAGATATAGGCCACGTTCTACCAGGTATGTGCCATTGCCGATCAGCAAGGCCACATTAAACTGTCAGATATTTGAATTAAGTTTGGTGTGATGTTCTCTCCATACAAGACAATGGAAAGTGTCTGAGCTGGGTGTTTTCAGAGTGGTTTGTGCCATCTCTCTCTCTCTCTCTCTCTCTCTCTGTGTGTGTGTGTGTGTGTGTGTGTGCAGGTTAGAGGGGCTCTGCCTGCTCTCCATGCTAGTTAAGGACAGTTCCAGTGATCTGTTCCAGCAACATTGCCTCTCCTGGTTGCGCTCACTGCAGCAGGTCATACAGGTAAGACACAGACTCTTGTTGGGGTTTCCACACAGCGAGGAACCCCATATACCATTTCTACATTGCCTGTCATTACACAATATTCACGTTGCATTCACATTAAAGTTTTGCGTTGCTACGGTGGATTTCTGTCATTCGGATTCCAGAAGAGAAAACTACATAAGATCTGCATAGATTGTAAACTACAAAGTAAACCACAACCATACAATTTATTAAAAAAAAAAAAAGCTCAATTATAAAGAGGTATTGGAACCAAGCTGGCTTCCTTTTTCTCCTTGGCTACAATGTGCTTAAAGGAAACACTGGTAATGGATCTTCTTATTTATTGTTTGACAGATGACAAGTTATTATGTTTTATATTGTCACCTTTGTAGGGGGAGTGATAAGGGGGTCACCATCCAACAACAAACATCCATTCTTTTGTACATGTCATAATAAGGAATGTAAAATGTAAAATGTAAAATGTCAAAACTACTAGAAAGTGACTGTTATTATTGATTAATTGCTTTTTATCTCGATTAACAGCTGATTGTCCTGTAAACTATCCCTCTAATGTCCATTTTCTGCTGGCTGCATGGTGTGGCTGGTAATGTTAAGCCCTGTTGTAAAAGAATAATAGAGCATCTATTTTCATAGATTGAAAGGAGGATGTGAACTGGTCAAACCTGCAATATAATACACGCACAAAAAGGAGCTATTTTTCCCCCCTACTGGTCCCAACTGATTTCATCAGGGGGCTTGCCAAAAAAATTCAGTAATGAGATATGTTTCGCTTTAACCCCTGATGGCATTGCACACAGCACTGTCTTTCTCTTCCTCAAATTATGTTTGATTAGGTCAATACTTTATTAATCCCACGTAGGCACAAATGACCTGAATTATTCAGTGTTTTGGTAGTCAGCTGCACAATATTCTTCCTCAGCACTTGAGAAAATATTAAAAATGTTAAGATGGGGATGAGCTCAGCCCAGTAAGATACCATTGCTTAGAATTTGCTCTATGAGAAAAAGAAAAAGGAAATTGCAGCCTTCTGAGGCTAACGGAAGACATACAGTCACTCCTTCACTATCCTCATTTATTTTCCAATCCCTCCTCCCCATACTCTCCTCTCATCTTTCCACCTTGTTCTCCTCTGTCCATCCCCCTATGTTGTCCTACAGTCTCAGGCTCCTGTTCAGACCATCCAGTTAGCGGTGAGCGTTCTGCAGGACCTGCTGCAGTATTCAGCCCAGCTCCCGGAGCTGGCCAGGGAGGTCGGCCTCAACTCCATCCTGGGAATCCTCACCTCTCTGCTGGGCCTCAAGACGGAGGTGAGAGACTAGCTATGAATATGGCAGGGGCGGGGGTTTATAATGGTGGCTGCCATAAGAAGAAATGGCGGATATTGGAAGAAAGCTCTTCATGCGGCTGAAGGCACGCCATATTCACAGGGAGAGGAAGTCGTCATAGCAACGTAAACAAAACTAGATTCCAGCTTTTCATTAGAAGGTCAAGCATCATCTGGTGTTTGATAAACAGTGGCCAGAAATGTCCCATGATAATATAAGATAATTCCTACTCAGAGGAAAGGTTCCCGGTTTTTAGGAGGCTATCCTCTGTGGTTCAACCCACCATTTTTCAATGTTGATACTGCTTGGTTTGATACTGGTTTGAAGATGCCAATTGCTTATTATTTTTGTGTGTCCTGATATTCAAGTGTACCTCAAACCCTTTGGCTAAATACCAAGTTTGGTTGAGGAGCTCCTGCACCTACATTTGTATTGATTTCAACAGAGAATTTTAGCATCACGTGGTCTGAATGCTGTTTCTGAGAGCTCTCCCCATGCCACTAACGAGTATTGTCCCTGCTGTTCCCTCATCAGTGTGAGCTAGCGGCCATGGAGGGGATGACTGCCTGTATAACCTACTACCCCAGAGCCTGTGGATCCCTCAGGGTGGGTGAGAGAGATTGGTCACAAATTGAAAGGAAATATTCCATTAGCTGAAACTTTAATGGTCCCCGTGGGGGAAAAGGGGCCTCTGCGGCAGCAAATGGTAACAGGATACAGAAACGTAAAATAGAATATAAATAAGAATAGATCAAAAGAGGGCGCCTTGTCTAGAGTATTTCTCCAGTCTGTTTCCTGAGAAAAGGTAAGGACTTTCCCACTATATCATGATTTTACTCATTACCAGCAATGTCTAGTGTTTAGAAAAGACATACCACTTTGCGATGATATGATAAATGTGCTGTTTTCTCTCACAGGACAAACTGGGAGCCTATTTCCTCTCTAAAATGGACAGTTCCAATAAGAAAACACAAGAGGTTTGTAATTATGAGTGAATATTATATAATTATATAATATATAATTATAATGAATATTCTTGAGACTTGTTTCATTATGTTGTCCCCTCTCCTGAAATTTCTCTATATTTCTATATTAATTGTTTGTATTTTTCTCTCTCTCTCGCTCTCTCAGATGGCATGTCAGTGTTATGCTCGCCTTCCCTGTCTGGGGGGGTTGTTGGAGAGAGGGGTGGGCGGCAGCAGAGCGGAAGGCTGGGCCAATCAGATTCACTGCCTGCTGGCCTCAGCCAATGGCATGCTGGCTCAGATTTACCAGGGTTCAGAATCAGGTACGCTTTGCTATCATCGAACATTGTAATTTTCTTCATGGCCAAGGTTAGACCGATATATGGGTCTGATGTTGTCCTTTTACTAGAAATGAGATCTTACCTCGTCAGTGTCGCCCACCTCTGGTTTGATGGATATGGTGCAGTTTGATTGATTATATATTTATTGCAGAATTGATCAATACTACAATAGTCTATGGGAAGCCCTTAATTTGAACTGATACTAATGAGACATTTTGATCAGATTCCACAAGTAAGCACGAATATGTTTTAGTAGTAGCAGTGGGTTTCAGTGGAGAGTTTTAGTGTCCCACAGTCTCCACCCTGACAAGAATAACATTTTCTTCAGACTTAAAATCAACACAAAATATTGTCTACCAGAAGTTTCAATCCAGAAATATCAGTATTGGTCTTCAAAGACTTTTTGAATATCAAACTTTTTTCTTTTTTTTGTAAATATTTGTATTGATTTTCCAAGTTTTAGTAAAAGATACAAAACATATACATTTGGCTTCAGTTCACCCACTCATCCCCCAAATACAAAAAGGCACTATTCATCAAATATGTTGACAAATTGAAATCCCCATCCCCATCTTTACCACCCTG
>CABFOQ010048996.1:0-17867 GCA_900660455.1 Gephyroberyx darwinii | reverse complement strand
GGTCCTTGAGCTTGATGATGAGCTTCCCAGGAACAATAGTGTTGAACGCTGAGCTGTAATCAACAAACAGCATTCTGACATATGTGTTCCTCTTGTCCAGCTGGGAGAGGGCGGTGTGGGACCAAACCGCTCCACTGATGATGCCATCAGTGGAGCGGTTTGGGCGGTATGCAAACTGAAGAGGGTCTAAGGTGGTGGGAAGGGTGGAGCAGATGTGGGTTTTGACTAGCTGCTCGAAGCACTTCATGATTGTGGAGGTCAATGCGATGGGGCAGTAGTCGTTCAGGCTGGTGACCTTGGGTTTCTTGGGGACAGGTATGATGGTGGATGACTTGAAGCAGGTGGGGATCTCAGACAGGTTCAGGGAGAGGTGAAGATGTCAGCAACCCTCAGCTAGCTGGTCGGCACAAGCTCGGAGGACACGGCCTGGGGTGCCATCTGGTCCTGGAGCCTTGCAGGGGTTGACCTTCTTGAAGGATCTGCTCAGGTCTGCTACGGATACCATTAGTGAGCAGCCGTCCTGGTCTTCAGGTAGGTTGCTTACCTCTAGACGAAGTAAGCAACTCGCCTGTTGAGCGCTCCAACCCTCTACCTTGGTCAAGTCGGCAAATGATTTTCCTGGAGCTTTAAGGGATGACGGGTCCTTGGCTGCATCATTTAGGTTGGGCCGGACCGGTGAGAAAGAGCGGGCAGATGATGAGAGAACGAGACGAGCTCATCTGAGCCAAGAAGACGGATGAGCACCGCGACGAAGATCGTAGATTAGACAGAGAGGAGTCACTAGCGGTGACAAATAGTGTGTCCGGATCGGGATCTCCGCTGCTCGTCCTGCCATCACCTACCTCCATATCAGGAGGGCCGACAGCATAAAAAATGCCGAGCGCCTCGAGATATCAGGAGTGGTGATCTAGCCGCAAGCCTATCCCTGGGAAGGGAAAAGCAAGCGGCACAGTCCGCCGTTCTTTCCACGGCGGCTCTAAGAGTGGCCGTCCTTCAGCAGAAGATCCGCCAAGCAGGAATTACAGCTCTTGGCCCTGAAAAGGGCTGATCAAGGAATTCATACATCTTTAGCTTAGGTGTTCGCTGAAAGAAAAAAGAGAGGACGAATGCCGGCTAGCACGGCGTTATATACAGGTGCTTGGGGGCGGAGCCCCAGCTGATAGGCGCATCGTTGAATTTTCAGTGCTTGCGCTCACGCGCACGAGCATAGCCCATAAGGCGAAGCCTAAACGGCGAAGCCTACGAGAAATAGAACCAATACGTTGAATTTCACTGACCTAAACAGATGTCCATAATCCTTCACTTGTCTACTTTGCGCTACATCTCATATGCACAATTAACTTTTAAACTTTGTGCCTCAATGCCTCGAACTCTTCTTCTGCACTTTGCCTCACTTTGCGTAATGCGTAAAGTGCCGCAAAATGCCGAAGAAGAGTCAGCCGTCTTGGATTTCATTATAATGCAAATGTTGGAGTATACTATATTACTTTAACAAAGTAACTGGGACTGCGGCAAAGAAAACAAGCTCAAAGTCAAGTGGCAATTTCGTTCTAGAAACCAAGTGGTATAGCCTGAGTAACCTGTGATGGCCATTACTTAAGATTGAAATCATTATTATTGTAACAAGTAACAGTAAGTAAATCTATTTTAAATTGATGAACAATAAACTTATATTACTTGATGTTCCTGTGTTTTCTGGCAGTCAGTCGCCTATCTTTATCTAATGGAAGTCTTTCCATCAATGCTAAGTCCATGGGATCCTCTTTTTTAGTTTATAACCTCTATCCTATTTTATGTTTATAACCTCTGTGTATATTGTTTCCTCCGTCAGCAGGATGTCTAACTGTTTCTCCTCTTCTCCTCCATCTCTCCCACAGATATTAGACACTGACCTGTCTGAGCGTCGATTCAATACGTATAGGTCAGCGACACTTGTTTAAATAGTTGTGATATTTGCTAATTGATGACATTTCCAGATGCAAATGTCAACATACTTTTAAACATTTGGATTACCCAGAGTGAAGGAGCACATTAACACAAAAAAAGATGGCCAAAAGCATTTGGGCTTTAGGCTTTACACTCTCTCAATCCAAAACATTTTGGCATCTGCCTGAAGTAACTATGATCTTAGACAGTTTCGACTTTTGTGCAGATAACTAAGGGTTATATCTGTGACATCATTGTGAGTGAAAACCGGGAACCCACCAATGAGTTTGTGAATTTATTCTTTTTTTTTTCAGATTGTACATTGAAATGAGGATTATTTGAACCGGAAAATGTGCACCAGGTCCTCACAAAATCAAGTGAAGTGTAACGCATATTCTGGGCTCAATCGTCCAAGATAATAGCTTTTATGAATGGTGTTTTAGGGTGCTCTTTTTCTTTTAAATGGCATTCCACCCAATTTCATCTTTCAAATGCTCTCCCATTACTAGAAACTCGGTTCCCTAGCCTGCTGATTTCACACTGATGTGAGTTTCCATTGAGAGTAAATTGTGTAAAATGAATATGGTGTCTATCATATTATCCAAAATGAGCACTAATAGCGCTGTGATAATATAAAATTCATTTGGATGTGGGACACACACACACACACACACACACACACACACTAAAACTATAAACTATAAACTATAAACTAACTCAACTGTTTAGAAAATCAATGAGGAATGTGAATGACCTTGTAAGGAATTGATTACTTGCCTAACAGCCCCATTAACAAAATTATATTTGAGATTCAGATAGTGGAGTTGGTGCATCTGAACTCACAGTCATCCCAAAGCTTGACCAAAACTTGTCCATCTTCATGATAAGACAGACCGATATCTTAGGACTTATGTCTTTCCTTCCCCCTCTACCCTCAACCTACCTATAGTTGCAACTGAAGCTCCCGCCTTGGAGAAAATAACTTATTCCTATATCTACCACTCCTCTGTTATCGCTAATACAGGAATTTTCTATTGAAGCAGGCTTATTTTTACAGCACTGTTATTTTGATCCTTGAACTCCATTGGCTATGTTCACATCACATTTTTTTTAATTTGTATAGCCCTTAATCACTGTTACAGTCTCAAAGGGCTTCACAGTGCCCAAAGTGTGAAAACAATAAATGGTTAGTACACAACATCCCCCAGCCTTTGGCCCTCACAGAGGACAAGGAAAAACTCCCAAAAAACCTTTTAGGAAAAAATGGAAGAAAGCTCGGGAGGGGCTACTCAGAGAGGGATCCCCCTACCAGGACGGTCGGGCTGCAATAGATGCCGAGTTTGGGCAGGCAGCGTGTACAGAGTGCATTAAAGTTTATTATGGTGGGACATCCAGATCTGATCTGAGGCATCACAGCAAACAGCAGCTCAGTCAGCGTCATCGTAGGACCAGGGGACCACACAGACGCCAACTCTGCTGAGCTGCAGCCTGGAACAGATAGGAGACACACCCACACACACTCATACACGCACTCTCACTCACACAGACAAACATGACCAGCGCCAGTGGACAGGAGCAGGTAGACCAGGAGAACAGGACATGTAGGCAAGATGCTAGTATTCATCGGCAGGAACCTGAGCTAGGATGAGCTAACTGGTCTAGCCTTACTCTGAGAAGAGACTGAGCCACTCCCTCAAGGCTGGTTAAATGGTAGAGAGAATAAATTAGTTTTTAACCTTGATTTAAAGACTTCGATAGAGCCTGCCTCTCTGATTGAGGCAGGCAGACTGTTCCAGAGATAGGGAGCCCGGTAAGAAAAGGCTCTGTTGCCTGCAGTTTTTATTTTGACTGCTGGGACAGACAGGTAGCCAGTGTCCTGTGATCTGAGGGCGTGTGGCGGTTTATATGGTGTGATCAGATCTGATAAGTAGGACGGTGCCATCCCACCGTTCAATATTGCTAATGATGGATTTTAAGTTTATTCTACTGTTGCACTTATTGGAAGGATAACAGGACAGTCCACTGGATAAGTGTCACCACATTGCTTTAAATGTAAATTTGCAAATGTAGCTCTAAGAGCCATCATTTTAACTGATTCAACTCATAACTGCATGCGATGACTTAACTATTTTAAAAGCTAGTTTGTAACCAATGGAATGCAATGTAGTGGCATTTTATACACAGAGACAGCATTTTGAACACATGAAGACAAATGAATGAACACAAAGTAAACTTGATCTATCAGTTAAGGCTTTTTAATTCAAAACAGCATTAATAAAAAAAGAAAAAGAATAAAGGCATCTCTGCTTTAAATATGTATACAAAGGCAAGATAGAAGAGATGGTAAGATAGAAATGTAACAAACAAAATACATTCTAAATATACAATGTATCATGAAGGCCTGTCAGCAGAAAAATAAGTGCTAAATGCTACAGAGTAACAGTTTGTGGAAAACATGCCTCAATTTTCTTTTGGGGCCATTTTGTCTGATGTTGACTTCAAATTTCACAATTTACCACAGTCAGAACGTGTCTTCAGGGAACATAAACTCGGCATCTTATCATTACAGAAAACAATACCAGAAATGATCTAAAAAAAAAAAATAGAAAGAATCACAAGTCTTAAGTTTTGCAACATGGTTTCCTGGTTTCCTTCTGGGTTCGCTGGGTTTGTTTAGCAGCCAGTGCAGGCAGCAAAGGCACAGATCTCACAGACGTCCATGGGAACCATTGCTAAAGGAAAGACAGGAAAGAAAACTAAAATTAGACACATATTTAAAAAAAAACAAAACCCTGCATCACTGTCGACTCAACTATGTTGTGGAATCATCTGAATGTCAATATTCAACTGCTGTACGACCTGATATCCTTTTAATTATTTAGTATTTGATATTCATCTTGATCTGCGCATGCACAGAGAGCTTTTATAATACATTGATAGTCTGTTTTTTTTTTATAGTTTATTGAGGGCTCACCTAGTCTGGAAAGAGACATAGCTGATCCTTTCTGAGCACAGAGGGGCAGGAACTCCTGTGGAAGGGCCGGGTCGGCACACACCGACACGGTGCTGGTCCTGAGCCGTGGGCTTTGCTTCCCTGTCACGCTGTTGCTTTCTGTCAGCTCCTGGAGTTTCCTCACAGCCTCCAGGGAGAAAGAAAATTCACCATCCTGGAAAAAAGAGAGAGAGTTGTTGTTGGTGTTAGGACCCAGATTATTACATACCAACAGATGTTAGTAGGAAGTTATTATAGTTGTATTGGTGGTGATCAATTCAGATGAAGGGACAAAACAAAATCAGACACAGTCCTTAGCACAGCATTAATATAGTCTGTAATCCAATGTATGATATATGCAACTACCCCATGGGCCAGACAGATACACACTGTATGTTAATCATTGTTTTTTTGTAATGTGAGAAAATGGAAAAAAGTATTGACCAGAGAGTCTCATCACAAAGAAATTAGTTAAAAATGTTAGAAATGCACTTACTTGGACCTGCACGGCCTCAGAGGCCAAGCCAAGAGCTAGGATTAGGAGAGTGATGGTGGAGAGCATGGTCTTCATGTTGACTGTTGACAGCAGTTTGGCTTCTTGTCCTGTTGATGTGCTCAGTAGGTGCTCAGCTCAGTGACTGCTTTCCCTCCGTTACCCTCCTTTTAAACAGTTCAGTGGTCATGTGATCAGAGGTGCCACAAATGGGTGCAATGTTTTCTCATGGGTTAATGAGTAGTGATGGGTTGGGATGGTTTTACAACGTTGTAAAGGTGAGTTCATAAATCCTCCTCTGACCTGCTTTTTTATGGTTCCCTGGCTCTTTCTGACTCTCTCTCAGAGTTGATCACTCGTCTGGTGGGCAGACAGGTTGTGGCTCAGTCATACAAGGTACCTTTGTGATGAAGCCACTCCAGCTCATTGTTAGTAGGTCCTATTACTCACACTGAATGAACTTTGTACATTGAAATATCACCAGATCAGAGTGGTTGAATAGGCAACAACAAAATGTAACAAAATTTGACTTAACCAGTTCTATTACTAGCATTGTAGGACGTCACCTAATAATTTACCGGACTTTGACTAAATATATACTTATAATTTGATCTGGTTAGACCTCAATAAAAAGAAATAATTGCAAAGAGAAAACCAGCATGAGCAGTGATGGCCATCATGGCTGAGCAAAGTGATCTCTGGGAAGCGCAGCGTAGAAACGCCACAGCAATGAACGATTAGCACCAAAGATGTTACCAAAATGAAATAAATAAAATGAGGATCTCGCAGATTACTACTTTTTCTACATTTTCGCATCTCTCCCTCAGGTGCTTTATGAAAATACTTCACTTTTACATTAAAATGTAGGACTTTATAGAGCAATTGCCACACATGACATAATAAGAAGTCCTCAGATACATTTGAAGAGTTGCCCCTGGAGCAGGTCGGGCTTCAATTGTCTTGATTAGCGTTACAGGGATCACACTTGTGACCTTCCATTAATGCCACAACAATATAATCACGGCTCTAATCGGCTACTAATCGGCTGCTCCGCCTGTCAAGAAGCGCAGGGTGCCACTGCAATATCAATTGATGTGTCAATTGATGTGCATGCACTAATACACTTGGGAGCGGTATGCTGGTGGCACATTTGTGAGGTTATAAATTAGCTCATCAACCCCAATCCTAAATGCATGATGGATATCTGCCCAGCAGACATTGCCTCACAGAAATACTACAACGTCATTCAGTGCACCAAGGTTGTCACATTCAGTTCTCTAAATTTGCTATTTTCTATAATAATGCTCAACAATATTAATAATAGTACTCAGTGCTTCTAACTAAATCCTTGGAAGTGATGTCTTCCTTTGAAGCAGCGATAAAAAAGGTGATTATAACCACAGAGGTGTCCATTAATTGTTGATATGTTGTACTGCGTGCATAAAGGTAGACAAATAGGAGTGGTATCCTTGATTCATATCCCTCTTTTATTTATGACACTCAAGTTGTAAAGTGCTGACCTTTGCATCAGAGAGGCATGGCTTCTTCAAACCAGGTATTTTGAAATCAAGCCATTGGGCTCGCTATGACAGCAGGGAGGGTTCCCGGCGGAAATGTGTGGGTGATAACAATGTGTGACGTATGGTAGAGAAATAAAATCCATATTACGGTGAGGTAATAAATGTCAATAATTTAAGTTTGTTGAAATATTAAAAACCCAGCATTTACAACTTCTATATGTCCACTAAATTGCTCATCAATGACGTCTGGATAAGGGACAGGTTGTGAATGGATCATTCTGGCTCTCAATGCACAAATAACCTCTGTTCACATCCGAAACGGTTTACATTGCTCTAGAAGCTGTTTGTGACTTGCATTATACTAAAAAATGTAGAGCTAATTAATAACTCAAGAACTGATTTCAAGTCAATGTTCCTCCCCTTGTCGATGTGTTTACTGTGTGGTCAATAGATGACATCAAACAGGTTCTCTTCCAGGCCAAGAAGTGTGAAAGACAGCGGAACGGGCAACGGTTAAGACAAGCAAGACTAATGACAACCATTTAGACTAGAGTCGAGTAAATCATCAGCCTGACTGGGCCAGCGTGGATAGAGTATCTTGGGGAATTTATCTGACACTTATCTGATGCCCAGGACATCTTACCGTCAAGCGAGCAAGTAGGGGATCAATAGTTTGCTCAAGGAGACTTCATCAGGGCATCATCATGTCTGTTGTGAGACTCGAACCTGAGACGTATAGATGCTTCAATCGGTAAAAAAGTCATTGTTTAGTCAACCAAGGTTGGTTTGATTTTATGCTGTCAATCAGAAGGAAATATGTTATCCAGGATGACCTTGAAGTAATATTTCACTGGTTTGAAAGCCAATGTTTTCAAATAAAACATGAAAATATATGTAAGGCAGACCGTTGATATTGCATCCAATACCTATCACATTTGAATTGAAATCCTTGGCTTTCATGAATGAGCCATACTACTATTCAATAGAAAGGGAAAGCAATATTTCAAACTCTGTGACTCATACATCCTGTATGACAGCATGAGCGATGAGTGACTATATTCCCAGTGGGACTAAGGTAGATACTGACATTAGTCAAAGGAAGGAAGGAAATTGCCTGAAACAGATACATTTGTATTTTGAAAAAATAATGTACCTCTGCCCATGAGAATGCCATATTACCATATCGATCTTGCTCTTCTTTTACTTCTGTCAGTTAAGTCAAACTATTTTAACCCATGCTATGATCCAAGAACTGTCCTACTGTTTATTAGATTGAATATATACCTTCACACACACAGAGCATAGATGGCTGTAAATACCATACTGATAGCTTCTTTTCAGACCATGCAATCATTAAAGGCACCGTGCTACAAAGTCAGTTGCCAAAAATGTAATAACAGTTTTAATGCATTGTAAGATCATTATTGGTAATTAAACTGTATTAAAAAGAGAGAAACTATTTTACATTTCTAACCAGGATTGTAAACTAATTGGGTATTTGGGTTAGTTTGTGTGTGTTCCTGCGTCCATGCTGCAGTTCTGTGGCTGCTAACTCAGAGTTTATCTGCATGTGCCTTTAAAATGTCATTGTTTCCAGAGGCTTTCAGTATCCTTGTATTCGAAGCTTTAGAAGTGCTTCTCACCAAGCTACTGAATTTGATGTACAAACTCAGCATCAATTAATGTCAGGCACACAAAAGTGAGGTATATCAAGTTAACCAGATGTCATGATTTTTACGTCTGCGACCTTTCCCTTATCGGAGCCCATAGACCTGTTAAGCAGACTTTATATTGTCCAAGGCTGTAAACTGGCCAAATCACGCCTGTCAAACAGGCTTATGTCATAGGATGGTCAATAAAGGGAACTTTGTAACAGCTGATGACACTTTTGATGTTTTGTCTCAACACAGAGAAAAGAGTTCACATAAACAATGAAATGCCCTTTGAAAATATCATATGAAAACCCTAGAACAGATTTTCTCTTCTGGTTTTATTAGAGACATAGAAATAGATGTAGAAATGCAAAGGGAATACAGAGAAATGTTTTCATAGTCGACTTATTTCATAGTGTCTCATGACTCCGAGGTCATTAGCCTACAGCTATATTGTATTATTTTTATTTTGTGGTGCCTTCTTGTTGTAATTTCTGAGCATGGTGTTTTGCTTTTATTTGATAGTTAAAGCACTTTGCAAATGTTTAAAGAAGTGCTGTGCAAATACTGCTTATCAGAATCACATTCACTTTTACTGGCCAAGTAAGTTTGCACGTACAAGGAATTCGACTTGGTGGGTTGCTCACGTAGGCCACATTAAACATAACACAGTACAAGACAAGAAATGATAAGAATAGTATAGAATAAAATTAAAACTAGTAGATTATGGAATAGGTCTGTTGTATGTAAAAGAAAGTGACATATAAGTAGTAAATAGAAATTGGGGAATAGGTCCTTATTATTATTAGTAGTAGTAGAAGCAGCATTATTCATATTATTACTATTACTGTTATTGTCATCATTCTGCTCAGTAAATGATCAAGTGGATGGATTGGTTTCTTGGCAACCCTTAGTGGCCAGCTATTCATTGATATTTACAATACTGTAAACCTGCCTGCAGCATAGAAATTTGATTGTGTTATTGAAAATCTCATTGCAAATACTATTTCTCACACTTAGAGTGCTTTAGTATACATCACTTGACAGATAAGCGGCAGAGGTTTTACTACAAAGCCATAAATTGAGATAAATGGCTTAGATGGCTCTCATCCAGTTCCTACAGGCTTAGCCTCTAGGAATTAATCAGTGGTGTCAGATTTATGTTAGCATTGTTTAATCCTTGCCAATAAATCACTATTGTTTATTTCAATGGACGTCATAGCAGTTATATCTGCTTCCACTGTTCCCATCATATTGTCATCCATGCACTTACCTACTGTAGCAGCTCACCAGTGAATTTGAGTAGACTGGCAAGGGAGCAGCAGTAGAAAAAGACAACAGAAGACCCTACCTGATTACAGAAAGCTGAGTTAAGCAGCTGAGTTGTGCAATATAAGCGGGTGGCTTTGCATATCTTCCCTCCACTTCTTTTGGTTGCCAGACATTAAGAAAGAAGAAATTTAATTGGCTGGGATGTGTGCATTTTGTTTCATACAAACACATTTGATTACAGGCATGAAGGGATAATGTCAAGAGGGCAGGTCATGGGCTTCATTTGAGAGACTGTATCTATTAAACAGGGGAGAGAGACATGGTATAATATGCTCAGTTTTAACCTTCAACTACAGAAATCAAAGAAATACAGAAAATATTCTTAATCAATAAATATATAATCTAATTACTTTAGTTTCTCCAGTAATTATACTGGATTACTGATAAAGATTTCTGTAATCCTGCTTCATGTAATCTTGGACTCCCCAACCCTCCAAGTAAATGATTCATAAGTCTGCTACAATAAAAAGAAAAATCTTTTTGTCATTATTGCATGAGGGGGATGTCATTTCCACATAAACACTGACATGGTAAATCTGACAATTGCAACTCCTCTATAAATGTATATGTTATCTTATCTGTTAAGGGAATTAAAAATGTGTTGTGCCGGTATCTACCTAGTACCAAACAATCACTCCAGCCTTTATCTAACCAAGTGAAGTAACTTATTATCCAACCAGATTGTTCAGAAATATCCAGCCCTCCAGCAATAGCACGTTCAGGGCGATGGAATGGAGATACAGACTGTTTTTTGCTACGAGATACTTATACGTTCTCATACGTACTTCTTCCCTCTCCTTCTGCCCAAAACTTTTAGGCTCAACTACTTTCACACCATTTAAGCTCCCTCTCTTCCCCCCCTCTCACCCTACCTCTCTGTCTCTGTCTCTCTCTCTCTTCTCTCTCCCTCCCCCCCTCATTCTCTCTCTCTCTTTTTTTTTGCATTCACTTAAATAGACAACTTTTCATTGCAGTGGACACAAGATATAATGTTTGTATGTAAAAACTGAGTACCAGACCACATCTGTTGGTACTCATTTGAGAGCTAGACAATTTTTTTTTTTTACACCCCTGAATATAGGCTTAGTCACACACAGACACATACAATAGTGGATTAGCATGAGGGAAGCTGTAATCTGATTGGATCACAGGTTCCATTCCAAGTCAAAACAACAACAACAATAACTAGAAGGCACCCACACTTAAATTAATTTCTTGGCCCCAAGCTAATTTGTCCACTAAATGTCATGGATATCCTGCTGACTGACAGACGGACAGACAGACAGACAGACAAATTAACAGGGGTGAAAACATCACCTCCTTGATGGAGGTATACAATACTAATGAACACTGCTACTACTGGTAATTATCATCATTATTATCATTATCACCATCATCTTCATTTATATAGCACTTTCCAAAACACAGTTACAAGACACTTTACAACAGAGTAAAAACAAACGAAAAAAAAAAAAAAGATTAAATCAACAGCAATGAAATGAATGCAAGGTAAGAAATAAAAAAGCAAGCAATAACAGTAAAACCTAATCTGGAGGCCAAAAATAATGAATAAAAAATCATTACTTAAAAACAAGCCAATAACAATGGGTTTTTAAGGAGTGGTTTAACAGATGTTACAGATTAGGCTAATAGCAAAAGTCTTTTTAATCTGGATCTTGGAACAGCCATTAGGAACCTGCAGTCAGACTCACGTGGGGTCACAAGAGGTCTGTGATATAGCTTGGTGCCAGACCCATCCATGCCTTAAAAGTGATCAGTAAAATCTTACAATGAATTATGTAACTAACAGGTAACTAATTTTAAATACGCTACAATCTGGATGATGTGATCTTGTTTTTAGTTTCTGTAAGAATCCTGTGTTTTGTGCAAGCTGGAGATGAGACTTTCTGCATGGAGGACTTTTTCCAGGTTACTAAAGGATAGAAACTGCGTAATTTGGAAAATATTCTCCTCTTGACCTGTTTACTGAAGCTCAAATATGCATCAAAGATTCACTTAAGTTTCTTGCTACTGGCTTTAAATTGGTACCTAATTCACATACCTAATTCACAGTTGATCAATTTCATGGAACTGGATGGACCAAAAGGTACAATTTCAAAAATCACTTTATATCTGGTAGACAGTTTGTAAGTGGCTAAACTATTAGTAATTATTATATTCAGTTTGTGGATATTATGTTCAACTGGAAGCATGTAGATGGAGAATAAGTAGTTCGCTAATGCAAGAGTTGAACCAGTGAGGAGCGCTGTCCCTGAGACCCACTCAGTTTTTCATGTGATCTAATAAAATGTGGTCCACTGTATTAAAGGCTGCACTGAGATGTAAAAGAATTCAAATAGAACGTTTTCTATAACTTTACATAAAAACATGTTTTCAGCCTCATAGATTCATTCCCTTAATTTTGTTGCAATAATTATATCTCACATTTACTCACTTTCATCTTCAATCATGAGGATTGAGATCAAATGTCAAACTGAGTACAAAGTGGGAGCATTAGGACTGTAACAGAGACATGCTATCAAACCAAAGTGAATATTGTTATGAACAGCTGTGAAAAGATTTGAAAATATATCTCTGACAAGTCAAGTGAAAAATAGGAATGGTGTATTTGGTATCGATTGATAAGTAATAATAATGATATCAACCAATAAACCAACAACAAAATATGACACTAAAGCTGTTTGAGCCTTGAAGTCGCGGTCAGGATGCATGAAAGAAAATGTGCTGACTGATGTACCACTTGCCAATCTCCCATGATGCAGTCAACCTTAGTGTTTATTGAGGGAAATATGTTAGAAATAGAAATATGTTTTTTTGGTTCTGCACCTGCACCTTATTTAATTTTCTGTAAATCAGCGCCATAAAGCAGAAAGTGTTTTTGATTTGTGTTTCAGGCGTACATTTCAGACTCTTTTCAAGGACATACGTAAAAACAATCAGCCACCACAGTGGAGCAAAAGGCCACATATGTCCACATTATGAAGATAAGAGGAACTGGAAACACTGAAAGGGTCAGTAAATGACACATTATGTAAGACTGATAGCACCTGTTGTATATTCAGGCCTTAAAAAATGTACACGCTGCATGTTTAATGAGGCGAAGACAGTTTAACATGAGGAAAATAATGAATTAGCTTGCCAGGCTGGAAAATGCATTTTTTTTAAATTTGTTTTTTTAATTCACCAATTAGTGCATACAGGGACAGACAATATGCACATACTAACAGATACTAAAGTGACAACAAATAATATTTGCTTACTTAGA
The DNA here is from genome assembly GCA_900660455.1 of Gephyroberyx darwinii. NCBI lineage: Eukaryota > Metazoa > Chordata > Actinopteri > Trachichthyiformes > Trachichthyidae > Gephyroberyx > Gephyroberyx darwinii. The sequence continues at coordinate 4,666 of CABFOQ010048996.1, read as the reverse complement.
CAAAACAAAAAAAGGGTAAAGACAAGTAACAGGGTAATTTGTAAGACAGAGAGAGAGAAAAGAGAGGGGAAAAAATAAAAACAATAATAATAATAACAATAACAATAGTCTTCATAGTATTTTCTTAAAGAGGAGGAGAGAGGGGAAAAAAAAGAAAAAAACTGGAGGGGGGCAATATCTGTTTTGGGTTTGGTTGTGTTTTGGGTAAGTTTTACAATATGAGTTTGGTTATACAAGTGTTCTTATTCATGTGTGGTTTGAATGTTTGAATGTTTTTGCAGTAATATATGTACATTTATTAAGGTGTTATGGCATTAGCTTACCGGCAACAGAATATATCTAAGAATTGTTGATTACGTTTTATTGAATTATTTTTTTTTTTTGTACAACTGAGTGTTTTTCCATTGATATCTGTTGTGTTAGCAGATCCAACCATTGTGGGATGTTGAGCTTTTTTCTGTTTTTCCAGTTAAGTAGTATTGTTTTCTTGGCGATAGTTAGGGCCACAAGAGAGGTATTGTGATTTGTGTTGAGTATATCCAGATCACCAAGTATGGGATAATGGAATTTTATATCTAAGGAGTAGTGATAGTGTAGTGGTTACCTTTTCCCAAAAATGTTGTATTGGTGGACAGAGCCAGAGTACATGTAAGTATTTGTCAGTTGTGTTGAGTGTAAAATGAGTGCATATGTCTGATCCAGTAAATCCCATTATGTGCTTCTTGTGCTGTGTGATGTGTGTTCTGTGAATTATCTTGTATTTTATTCCAAACATTCACATTGGTGTGGATGTTGAGATCTTTTCCTCATTTGTTTATTGGAATATAAGGTGCATTGGTAGAGTCAATGGAGGATATGAGTTTATACAGTTTTGAGAGTTGTTTGTTTGATTTTGCAATTGTGTTGATGCTATCCAATAATGATGTTTGTTCCAGGGGGTTGTTAGAAATATCTATTTTTGCCTTAATCAAATGTTTTAATTGGATGTATTGTGAGTATTGTTGTTTCTCAATATTGTATTTTTCGATAAGTTGTTGGAAACTCAGCAAGGTGTCGTTGTCAAAGATGTGATGGAGGTATGTAATCCCTTTTTCTTTCCATTTAGTGCCTACTAAAGGTGATTTATTTATAGTGATGTCTGGATTGTGCCAGATGGGTGTTTGTGTGTTGGTGATATTGTAATTTTTTTTATTTTGTTGACTTTCCACCAAGCTCGTCGCAATTGCAATATTCTTGTAACAGTTGTGTTTTTTGATAGATTCACTGAGAAAGGGTAGGTTTGTGATCGCTATGTCTTGGCATTCGGTTTGTTCGATATCAAGCCATGGATGTTGGTGATGGGTTGCATGGATCCATTTGATAAGATATTGTAATTGGTTTGCTAAGTAGTAGTGTTGAAAATTGGGTGCTTCTAGGCCTCCTTGATGTTTTGATTGTCGTAATGTAGTTAGTTTTATTCTGGGTTTTTTGTTTTTCCAGTAAAATGCTGTTATTAGTGTGTCTAGTGTGTTGAACCATTTTGCAGTTGGTTGGATTGGAATCATGGTAAATAAGTAGGTGATTTTTGGTAATATCATCATCTTTACAGTGGCAATCCTTCCTATGATGCATAGTGGTAATGTCATCCATCGAGCTAGGTCATCCTGTATTGTTTTTAACAGTGGAGTGAAGTTAAGGTGGAACAACTCTGACAGCTTGGAGGAGAATTTTATACCTAAATATGTAATGTTGCCAGTGGTGAGTGGTAAGTGGGAGATTTGAGATGTAGCATTCCAGCTATCCCCACATAGTGGTAGAAAGGTTGATTTATTCCAATTTACTGAGCAATCCGAAATGTGAGTATGTGTTGATGACATTGATAACTTCTTTGATTGATTTACTTGGATTTTGTAGGAATATTAGTATGTCATCTGCATATAGGCTGATTTTATGTAATATTTTATTGGTATTGATGCCTGTGATATTGTTGTTTTGACGTATTGCAGCTGCCACTGCTTCGAAGAAAAGAGTGAATGGTCAAGGTGAGAGTGGACATCCTTGTCTGGTGCCTCTGAAGTGTGAAGTTTTCTGAAATTAGTTTGTTAGTCATGATTGATGCCTTTGGTGTGCTGTAGGTTTTAATCCATTGAACAAATGATTCTCCAAAGCAAAATGTTTCCAAAGTTTTGATGAGAAATGTTCAATTTACTTTGTCAAATGCCTTCTCAGCATCTAATGAGAGGATGATAGTTTTGAGATTTTTTTGGCGGGTTATGTCCATCAGGTTGAAAAGACGATGTGTATTATTTGAGGAATGTCTTCCTTCAACATATCCTGTTTGATCTGGGTGAATGAGGGATGAGATAACTGATTCTATTTTGGTTGCTAGTGCTTTGCTGATGATTTTGATATCAGTGTTCGTTAAAGAAATAGGCCTATAGCTTGTGCAGAGAGTTGGGTCTTTATTTGGCTTAAGTAGTACTGAAATGAGTGCTGTATTCATTTTTAAGTGTCTTTTCAGATTCCGTGGGTGTTAATGGAGCGTCTAAGATGTCAGCCTGGTCTTTACTAAGTGTGGGTAATGTGATGCCATCTAAAAAAAATGTTTTCTCTGTTGTTACTATATAAGTCACAGTAGTATTGTCTGAAAACATTGTTTATCGTTTGTTGATCATAGGTGATATTCTCCGCTGAATCTTTGATCACTGAAATTAATGTTTTCTCCTTATTGCGTTTGAGTTGATTTGCAAGCTATTTTCCAGATTGTCATTATGTTCAAAATGGTTGTATCATAGTCTTTGCAAAATGAATTGTGTCTTTTTATTTATTATATTGTCAAGTTGGAATTTAGCATCTCTAATTTCCTTTTGTGTTTGTTCTGTGGGATTGGCTGCATATGAACTGTGAAATTGTTTGATTTTCTCTTCTAATTTGTTTTCTAGTTCTTGTTCTTTTTTTTAATATATGTTCAGTAGAAGATTATTTTTCCTCTCATTACCGCTTTAGCTGTTTCCCAGATGAGTGTTGGTGAAGTATTTGGTGAATCATTTATTTCCATAAAGGATGTCCATTCTTTCTTGAAGTAAGAGTCAAATTTTTTTGTTGCTAAGTAAGGATGTGTTGAATCGCCACCTTGGATTGGTTTTAGTTTCATGTTTTTTATGCAATATAAAACTGATAGGGGCATGGTCTGATATGGTAATTGGATAAATGGTGGTGTCTGAAATATCTGCCACCATGGAATTGCTTGTCATGAAATAATCAATTTGTGAAAACGACTGATGGTCTGAAGAGAAGTAAGTATATTCCTTGGCTAATGGAAAATGCATTTGACGACAAGGGGCAATCACCGATGTTCTCTTTAGATTGGAAGGTATATTTACCCTATCTATATTTACCCTAGCTATGAAAAATGGATGTCCAAAATTAATTACAGATTATAAATGACACAGAGAAATCCATCACACACATTGCAGTAAGCTTGTCTCTGCTGTGGAGGTGTGGACAGTGTGAGTCTAAACACAATCTGAATTTATTCTGCCCTCTATTGGTAAACAATCATTTCAAAGGTGTATATTTCTCTTAAATGAAGGAACAGAATATTAGGAACCTCTGCTTACTCTGTGAAATAGACCTTGAATAGAATCCAGGTATTGAGCTCATCTATTTATTATTCATTTATTTATTTATTTGCACAGAAAAAAGGTGTAATTGTAGAAATGGAGAAATAAAATGAAACATGATATGCTGTAGGAACCAGGAAGGGATGGGGTGTGGGAAAGAAAGTTATGTATACAACACACTGCATTTGGGGGGTCTGAAAAATAAATGGTTGGCAGGGGAGAGAGTGGTTGCTATAAATAGGTCATAAGTTCTTGACAGTATAACTTGAAAATACAGTGGTAAATCTATGGATGCCAGGCATGCTGACTGAGCAGATTACTGTACATGATGAGCATAATCATCAAGGCTCTGGTTTCAAATTGAGATGTATGTATCCATGCATTATGTACAAAAGCTTTTGAATTGAGAGCATTTGCTTTATGTAAACTTTGCTGATCCATGACAGGATATCAATCAAAAACAAAACAAAACCCTGCAACCTAAAAGAGAAGGCTGAATATCCAAGTCGCAGTATGGGGTGTATATTATTCATGGGTTGTACGGTGCTTGTGTCTACAGAGGATTTCTATGCTGATAATGTCTATTTTATTTTATCTTCATCTATTTATACAGACCAGCTATTGGACTGAAATGCATTCACCCTGACATCCATTGAATCTGTTTAAACCTTTTCTATAATCTGTTGGTTTGGCAATAAGAATAAAGCCAAACTCTGGAGTATAGTTTTGCTGTGTCATAACATCATACGTGTTCCTCTCCATGATCTTTCTCAGGCATGTCCCATGACCGCTAGATAAAGGAAAGTATGTGTGTGGCAGACTGGGGGGTGTGGTTCGGCTGACGGCTGGGGGCGGGAGATGGAGTCGGGCCGGCAGGCGGGTTCGCCCCGCCCCGGTACCAGCTGCGGCGGATCAGGCTGACTAAGTGTGTGTATGTGTGTGGGTGTGTGTGTGGGTGTGTGTGTGTGTGTGTGTGTGTGTGTGTGTGTGTGTGTGGGCGGGCGGGCAGGCATGTGAGTGTGTTGAGGTATCAGGTATGCTATCAGTGTCCTCAGATCATTGAT
>CABFOQ010048993.1:0-22463 GCA_900660455.1 Gephyroberyx darwinii | reverse complement strand
TTCTAAATGATCACCATTACAATTCATAGGAAGATGACAAAATTGAAATTTATTAAACATATAGTTAATAACAGAGAAAGATATGTCATCAATATCTGTAAAATAAGTAAATTAGGCAACTTTGCTTAAATCTAGGATTGCAAAGATGAGTACACCCTTGATTAAATCATGCAATATTAAATAAATACAAATTAAATATAAATTGAAGTATGTAATATTCTAGTGCTTAGTATGTCCTCCCTTACTTTTAAGTACTGCGCTGACCCTTCTTGGCATCGAGTGTACAAGTTTGTGACATATTGTCCCATCTATCATGTTCCACTCCTGGAGGATGACCTCCTTGATGACCTCCTTGAGTGCCTTGATGTTTGATGGGGAACGCTGCTCAACTTGTCTCTTCAAAATTTCCCACAGTGACTTGGCCACTGCAGCACTTTCACTTTGTTCTTAAGAATGCAGCAGTGTAAGAATGTTTAAGGTCATTGTCCTGTTGAAAAAGTGCCCGAGGACCTAAAGTAAATCTGCAAATTCATGATACCATCAATGAAGTACAATTCCCCCACACCTTCAGCACTCATACATCCCCATATAAGAACTTTACCACCACCATACTTCACTGTGGGGACCATGCACTTCTCACTGTACTCCTCCCCCTTGCAACACCATACATTTTGGATGCCATCAGATCCAAAAAGATTAGACTCTGGTCTCATTAGACCAGAGTATGGATTCCCAAAACTCTTCGTCTTTGTCAATATGGGCCTTGGCAAAGGTTAAATGGGCTTTCTTGTGTTTTGGCTTCAGCAGTGGCTTCCTGCGTGGACGACAACCATGCATTCCACTTCTATGCAGGGTGTGTCTTACTGTGTGAGATGAAACGGTCACTCCAGTTTGGCTTCCGCAGCTTTTGCCAGCTCTGAGGCACTTGCTTGCCGATTTCTCCTGCGGTTTTCTCAGCAAAACTCGCTCATTACGAGGTGAAAGCTTACGGCAACGACCTGGACATTTCCATCCTTTTTGAATTTCTGTATCACTTTTGCTACTGTGTTCTGACTTAATAACAATGATTTGCTAATCCTCTTGTACCCTTGTCATTTTGTGCAATGAAATTCTCTTTCTCAAGTCTCCAGACAATTCTCTCCCATGTGGTGCCATTGTTGTCGGCATTAAGTCTGAGACTGATTCAATGGGTTAAGGACCACTTTAATTGTCAACCAATTACACCCATTTGAGTGGGATGGTTCAACAGACTCATCTGGTGATCAATTGCCCTTAACGAGCACCAAAAAAACATTTTATTAAGTGTTATTTTTCAGGAGGATGTACTCATTTTTGCAACATGGCCTTTTACCATTTTGACAAGAAAATCATATTTTCCTGTTTAGTATTGACATATATCATTGAAATCACTGAATTTGTTAGGTTTAAGAGGTGTACTCATTTATGCTATATACTGTACATATGCTAAAGCAGTTTGTTTTGAAACCTCTAAATTAAACGTGGATAGGTTACTACGTAACTATTAATAACTTCTAATACACAGTCTGTGTGTCTTCAAAATTCACCATGAATACATAGGTACTGACGTGTCAAAAATCTGTCCTGTAATGTTAATCATATTGTTTAGTGTGTGACCCCCGGCCCTAACGCCGTCGTCTAGTGTGAGTATTTCAATGAGTTGAGGTGAAAAATGCAGTCAAATCTGTAGGTATGTGTGATAAAGTTTGTTTTCATGATCGGCTAGGATTTTAAAATTCAAAAGGGGAAGTAAAGAAGCTGCATGTGGTATGGAACAGTGACGTGCGGTCTAGGTAGGCAAGGTAGGCAGTGCCTACCCTGGCTACCTTGTATATCACATTGTCTAACCCAATAATATTTCATGTAATAAACTTGTATTTGTATTATTACTGTTTATTCTTGTGATTTCTATATTTCATTTGTGTATTACTTCAATAGTTTAGACGTTATGATGAGAAATGTAGCAGTTACGCGCCCACACAGCTCCTTGCCTATTTGAATGAGCATGACTTGGAAGAATGCCATCCTGTCAATTGAGAGCTAAGTAAACTCAAGGCCTGTAAAGTTTTACAATGTAGTAATTGATGTCTTCAGCTGGAAAGACCGACGGATGGATTTTATCTACAAGTAGCCTAGGTCTACAGATTGGTAAGTCAGTGTACGTTTGGCTTCATATTGAATTGACCACCTGTGTGTTTTAATTGTTGCTGACTGAACAAGACAGAAACATAATTGGTCGCTGTGTCATGTTTAAGGATACAGATGGTTGCATTGTAATCTATTACTGATGCTGAACATAGGCTACTGGTGCTTAGTTACATTTCAGAAGCAGTCGTTTTGTATGCCACTCTTGTATGTGACTCCTGTCATAGCTGATGAGAACTTGCTTGATAGACCGGTGTGTGCGTGCCTGCGTGAGGTTTACCACAAGTCTTTCATCAAGCTGTGCCTAACCTGTTACTGACCTCACCACACGTCACTGGTAGGGAATGTAGCACAGGTACTTATTATCACAGTTCACCACACCACAGTTTACAGAGAAAAGCCTAGGTGGATTAGCCCAGCTTCAAAAAACAAAATCATACTCACATCTGTGCCATATTTGGACAATGCAGCATTGGCTTGCTGTCGAATCTTCTCCCTGTACATTTGGGCTGCACGACTATTGTACTTGGCGTTGGTGTCATTTGTGGAGCAGCCATGCTGGCGGAAGAAGGCAGTCTTCACAGACAGGAGAGGAGAGGGTAAATGACATGGCCATGACATGATCTACCTAACATTATCAACCAAATGCTTGCTGTATGCCCTAACAATACTGCTGTCTGAGCTAGGTTCTTTCCCAGACAAAAGCTGTGAAACCAAAATAATTCCCACCTAGTTACTTTCCATTCAGTCAGTGAACTGTTCACAGGCTGAACGTGTCCTTTCTCAGAACAGGTTATACACTTAAAACTATTGGAATAATGTCTCTAGCGGACATCTCTAAAAATGATGTGTTTAGAGTAAGACATATGACTTACCGCATTGGCATTGCCTCCGACCTGCATACATCTAAGCTGAAACCAGTTCCAGTTGGAGTCTAACTCAGTGGATCTGAAGGGAGCAGGCAGTAATATCAAAAGTCAGCACTCTGCAGTATAATTCTCAATAGTGCATTCATCTCTTGATTAATTGGTTGCTCACTACAATTCCCTTGATGTTGTTGTGACCATACTGTATGTGGTAGAAAAAAACTTTTAGCATTCCTTAGGTCAACCATTCACTATGCCTATATATTCTTCTGATTTCCTCTGCGTGACTGTTGTCCTACATTTAGTTTTGTTTCTGAAGGAACTGCTAATGTTTAGTTGTATTACTATCTATGCAGGTGTTGTTTTGACTTGACAAATGGCCTTGTGTCTATGAAAACTCTCTCCCAGCTGCTCTTTCTTCAGAGATCTGTATACCCTATACTGTGTGTGGATCTCTCAGCTATTACAAATAAATATACTCAAGTAAATCACGACTTGACTCCTAATCTTTAGTTAACAATTTTATTCAACACTGTACACCAGGGCTATTCAACCATGTGCCACGGAGGGCCGAGAGTATGCAGGTTTTCATTCCCACCAAACACAACAGGGGCCAAATGTATAAACCATGCGTACACACAAAAAGTGTGCTTATGCCACTTTCCACGCAGGTTTCCGAATGTATAAAAATTCACGGGCGAGAATGTGCATACCGGTACATATCTTTTGAGTCAGATTAGTGTGATGTTGCGAGTTGGCAAAAAAGGATAATAAAAGGTGGTGAAAAGGTGAATTTAGGTGACATTTTATTTAGAGCTTTGTTCTTTCACTACATTGTGTTAGGATGTAATCTATAGTTTAAAAAACCTTCACTATGATTACATAGTGATGCGTGAGTGGTTAACAACCTTTTTTTGACAAGTCTTAATTTCTTCAGTAAATATGTTTGTCACTATGCATTATAATAATTATAATGATAATGATCTTTATATAAATAAACAAATAAATACATGCGCACACTAACGCTGTGCGCAGTAATGCGCTTCCTGGTCTCACGCTTGAAATCAGAACTTTTTTTCATCTCCTCCGTGGCTCAGAACTAACGGCGTTCACTGCTTCAGTTACTTTCTGCCATTCAACTTGTTTCATTTTGTTGGTAATGCCAGAGTTTTCTTCTTTCAATTTGATCAACCATTATTTCAAGTTCACAGTTGGTAGAATTGCATTTCTTCTTCCACTGCTCAAAACTAAACTAAATGCTGGACCTTTATATGCAAACCAGGCAATTGGGGGGGTGTTAGAAGCCATTTATACTAAATTGTGGGCATGGTCAGAAGGCTCGTGCACATGCATTCAGGATGATTGAGATGTATGAGGAAAAAACAAGTGGAACAGACGTACGTGGGGTTTTATAAATCTGACGAAAAGACTGCGTATGCATGTTTCCTGTTTTGTGTGTACACAGATTTCTACACCTAAATACACACAGAGTTTATACATTTGGCCCCAGGTGATTCGCACACCTTCAACCACAGAGGAGGAGCTAATCAGTGAAATTACATGCTGTGTTATTTGGTTGGAATGAAAACCTGCATACTCTAGGCCCTCCATGGCACATAGCCCTGCTGTACTCCATGGGAAACGGGCTCGTTGATCAACTTGCCTTTTACATGTTACAACCAAAATCATCTTGTGGGTCTGGTGGATATCTTTGTCCTGTGCACATCCTAACGTGTTAGCATATAGTACGTTCTCATTCCTGGTCCTCGGGGTCCAGAGCACTGATGGTTTTCTATCCTGCCAGCTATTTAATTGCATTCACTTGGCATCCCAGGTCAAAATCAGTTCCTGATTAAACAGCTGGTTGACCAACAGGACAAGTTTAAAAAAAAAAGGGGGAAAAAGTCTTTACGTGGAGTGATATACTGTACTGTAGTAGTCTTGCACTGTCCCTCTCTACTTTATGATGTCCTGTTGTAACATATGTGTCAGTATGTGAAACCCGGCAAGTTTGATATGTTTCTGTACCAATGTCACTAAGATGAGCCCCTATACATTCAATGCACTTGCCAATTAATGTGACTGATTCTTTGACTCTTCCAAAAGGTGTAGAATGGTTACACAAGCCTCTGTACTGTCAATGTTACAGAAATATACTTCATAATCAGTACTGTTGGCACCTATGCTCATTAGAGAGCTAGGCTGTAATTAAGATGAAACATACCTAATGAAGCTGAGGTGCACTCCCAGGGAACGATGAATGCCAGAGCAGTCAATGCACAAAAACACGCCGTAGGGAATGCTTGCCCAGCTGGGGGTTTTGGCTGCACAGTCAAAGCATGCCTAAGCGGAAATAACATGTGGTTAGAAGAGCAGACGAGCTATTAGTTACTGGCAGAACTATGTTGAGATGTAAAAGCACCACATATAGGACCCTAACCCTATCGATCGATTAACCTAACGTTAGCGTTGCGGTCGCTACGGCTGAGATACAGCACAACGAATGGTGATTTGATAACTTGAAAAACCAACATACGGTTACAGCTACTTAATAACTAATTCTAACCAAACACGAAAACATTATGAAGCTGATCATGTGGCTTTAACAAGCAACAGCCTTTCTAAATGCCATCAGCCTCAGACACTGCTAGCAGGAGCAACATAATGTTGATACTATAGTCAAATGTGAAGACTTTCATTGTCAAGTTCTACTAACGTTAACGTTACATCTAACTCTTTCTAAGTATGTTGGCTTAGCTAGAACGTTAACGCCATCTCGTAGTACCAGGTAACACGTTCGCTGTTTCCTAGCTTAGAATAGCTGAACTGTGTAGCTTCCTCGACGAGCACAAATCGTATACGTGGCCTTTATGTTTGACTGCTTTACCGGTAGCGCAGGCTGGCTACCGCTAGCTAACGTTAACGCTATATCTGACCGTCTGGGCCTACAGACTATAACGATAGGTGCTAAAAAACCTAACAGTTAGCCAGCTGGCCGCTTATTGTGCTGTACTAGACAGAAGAAGCTAACATGCTAGTGCTAATAAATGACATATTAACAGGACAATACACGTAGCTGGCTGTGTGTATTTAAGGTACCTTATTTGTCGGAATAGATCTCAATCTTTTGAAAATTGTAAGGATTTCAGTCTTATTTGGTTCCGTAGCCATCTTGCCACTCTGACAATTTCCACTCACTGACGTCACTACGGCTAGTCAGGAGCACCAAATATAACGAAGTCGATGTCCTTCACGAACTTCGCACAGGCTAATAAGATGTACATGTTCGCCCATTAAAGCTACAAAGTCTAATTCGTTATATACCAAACCTAAGATAACAAAAACAGATTTAAATTAGAATTTAATTAATTAATTAGAAAATTGAATGGCCAAATACAATGAACCTCTGGGTTTTTCTTTTTCTTTGTGCCATTAGTTCAGTAGCACTGTTTAGGTTGTCACTGTGCATACTGACACACATAGCACAATAAGAGCATGAACTCACATGGACTGTGGACGATACAAGTCACTAAACACACGCAACAATCATATTATTATATATATATTATTTCTAGTTAGGGTGTTGGTGAATCTTGAATGATGTCCGTGTGATTTGCTGCCCAGAGTTTGATCCAGTGCGTCCCCCTCAAAGCTGAAACCTACACCCTGGGATAGTAGTACACTAAATATATCATTTCATTGGCAAGATTGAAAGAAAATATCAGTTTACATGAAAAAGGTCTGCAGGTATGAGAATTATTGGCCAATGTGAAATACAGTAAGATGTTGCTAATCTGAACCCCTGATCCAAAGGGCAAACATGTAGCAAATATGAAACATGGTGGCCTAGTTTGTTGTTGAAATGCCTTTAAAGGCATGAAAAGGAGATTCAAGCAACTAGGACAAGGGCTGCATTTTTCCAAAGGGGAAGGGGTGATGACGCCTGTGACCAAAGCCAATTGCAAAATGTGTTTAGGTAAAACTCAAATGTATTTCTAAAACTTAGAGTGAGCGTACAGTATATGTGTTTGAAGCAGAAATAACTGGGGGGGACATTTAATCAATCTCCTAATATTGATGGGGACTTCCTCCTGTGTCCTGCCAAATCAATTCCCAGTCGATTCCAGTAACTCACACAATCAGAATCGATTCCTTGACTGCTATACGTAAACCATAGGAACATTTGAGATTGCTGTGTATGCGGAACCAAAAAGGCTAAATCTTGGTAACTCTTGTGAGGGAACATCCTCAATGCAAATTAAGAAACCTGAATTATGTTGCAAGAGCAATAATAATTTTGCAGCAGCTTATTTAAAATCCACAAATCGATCTTTTCTTGCTCCACCTCCACCATACCATTCTAATCCATGCTCAGCTCAGTAGCCCTGGCTGCTTGTGCGCCTACCTCTGCTCTATGGATGCACCATGGAGAACAGAAAGGCTGTGGGATATGATGGAATTAACCAGGAAAACGATTACCTACTACATAGCCTCTGGACTTGTTAGCTATTTTATATATTATAACATGGAGAACGCCAGCTGAGCTAGATACACACTCACACAGACAGGGTAGGCAGAAAATACCCCTGGTCAACCATAGTGGTGGGAAAGAGGTGTTCAGTTCTTTTGAGGGTGACAGTAGGTGGCGTGAGGTGGGGCATGGCTAGTACATTAAGGTGGTCATTGTGCCATGTGGAGGGTAGCACATGGTGAGTAGTGTGGGAGCCAGTCTGCTGTGCATTACCCAAACCTCTGCTTTTGAAGCTTCTCCTTGATGAGGAGGTTGGTCTCAGCTGGGGCCTCATCAGTAGGTGCAGCTGTGGCAGTCTCTTGGCAGGTCATCTTTGTCCCTGGTGCTGAACCTGGGGAGCAGAGCGGGGATGAAGAAAGAGACTGCACCGTCATACTACACAAAGATTTAAAAAAAAATCATTGTTCGAAAAAGCAGAATCAACAGATACCAAGACTCGACCCTTCACCACTAGCAACCACTTGACATGACCACTTTCCCTCGCTCAACTTATTACTGCGTTGCATCCATAACCTCAGTGCCGGAGAAATTAAATACCAGAAATATTAAATACTAAATTCATTAATACTAAATTAAATACCTAAAGTGGATTTTCTCTTTTCTCTTTCTTTTCTCTTTCTCTTATATTTTCTCCATAATAATACCAAAAACATCTGACATTGTAAAACTGAATTCCATTTATTTTTAAACACAAACCACAGGTAGGATATAAAACAAAAATAAAGTATAAATTTTTCAAAGGCTTAGTAATTAAACCTGACCTTAAACTTAAAGTGAGGTCATAGTTACTGGCTTTCCACAGTGTGCAGTCGTGCCAATTTATGTGACTCAGATTTTTCTCCACAATGTTACAACAAACTGCCTACTACAGAAATACACCAACCAACTTACTGTCATAAAACTGGACTATAGTGGAATCGGCAACAATCTGTTTAATCTGTTTAATCTGTTTAATATGTCATGTGCAGGACAAACTTGAACAGTGAACAGTGACGTGAATAGAGCTTTGTTTGAATTAGTGCTCATTGTAATGAGAACGTTTTTGGTTTAATGATTACAGAAGAGGATTAGGGCCACATGTGAAAAATGTATTTGAATTCTGAGTTTAAAGTCTCTACCTCCTCCCCCTCAGCCAGTCACCTTCCCACTCCAAAACCTGGTACTTACTTTGATGAGATGTCTACTTTGAAATGTCATCTAGCCTGATGCTGAGGTAACCAGCACGTGTAACAATGCAGACGTTCACTGTGTTTTTCAATGGATCTTGTTCTTTCATCTCTTATTGCTTCCCACCATTGCTGTTGCTGCTATGGCTTCCCTGTGCTGTGGCCACTGGCCTCACCTTGATAGCCACAACCCAGCTCATGATTTAAGTCCGCAGGGAAGAAATGTTTTATTAACTTTCGTAACGTTTTTTGACGCTTGTTTTTGAGCGTTCGCGGGCCAGATGAAAGTTTATAAACTATTATAAACACCTGGACTAGGATACAGACTCTACTTGTGTAGAGAAAACAAAGGCCATAATGTGACAGCCACATTATGGCCTTTGTTTTCCTTGAACCTCCAGTCACTTCCAGTCACATTGTCACATTGTGACTCCCCAAATTCAAAAACATAATCAGTCATCTCCGCCTCTGGTGACATGCAGAAGTTATTAATAATAAATGACGATAATGAAGATGTTTGAAATTCTCAACAGTTCAGCCCTGGTCTGGTTATTCCTGTTAAGTGAACTTTAAGTGAAGTGGTACCGCCTCTGAATTGATTGAGTTAGAAACTGACTGAGCAACATATTTCACGAACAGAGGCCCCAAGACACCATGGCAGCAACAGCAAGGCTGCTGCTGTTGTCCGTATTACTAGGCGTTACTTCAACTCAGCGCACTTTTTATGGAAAAAGCATTCATTTTATGCCTGTACAGAAGTATCAGGATGGGACATTTAAGGTATGTCTCTATGCTTTTAGAAACTGCAATGTTATTTATTTCATTTTTAGGATTTAACCTATTATTTCAAATTAATATTCAGCATTAATCTTTGCTGTTTGAAAATAAAAAGTCAGTAATTTTACTTTTACTTGAGTATAATTTGCTTCAGTTTAAATCACACATTAGCATTGCATTAGAATTTGGACAGTATCTGTATCTGCATCAAAGCTTCACAAGTATGAGGAAGTAATGTTACATTAACTTTAAATGCTGAAATTGATCCCTGATAGCTTAGTTAAGGTGTGCCAAAAAGCCATCTATGCGCCTACACTGTCAAAAGAAATATCAACTGAGTAGCTTAGTAACTTCTACATTTACTTTTTAATTTATACTTTTGCTTGAGTAGATTTTAGCACCAGTAATTTCTACTTGAGTAGTATATTTTGGTACTCTTTCCATCCTGGCTGTAGGTGAGTTTCTATAGTCGAGAGAATGGCCGGGGCAGCTGTGAAACTGTGCAGGCTGTGCAAACGGATAAGGATAACTCTGGCCGAGACAAGTGGTGCCAGTCTGAAGGACATACCACGGCAACGATCCCTAGTAATTCATCCTCCTTTTCTTTAAGGTAAGCCAAAGTCTTATTTGTTGCCGATTAGCCTTCAGGTGACTAGACATCAGTGGCATTTTGGGAGTTTCAAGAGTTTCTAGTGAATTAAAACAAACAGACACAAACAGATCACACTGTCGTCCCCTATCCCTGTCATGTGTCTGTCATGCAAGCTGCTGACTTGCAGTGTCACGTTCCTGTAGTGGGTAGTGGGTAACCAGGCGGGCTTGGAGGCGGATGGGCAGGTGAGCGGCGGAAGATCCTGGAGACAGGAAAACAGGTTAGGACGAGACAGGCAGGCGAACGAACAAATTGGCAGGCATGAAAAAGCGTGAGTGCAGGCAAAAACTCCAGAACTGGAACAAACCGTAACAAGGCTCAATGATCCAGCAAAGACTGGTGTTTGTGCTGGGTATTTGTAGGGGAGGTGAGATTGGTTGATGAAAGGCAGGTGTGCTGATTGCCAATGGAGATCTGGTGTGCAGAGAGAGGGGAAACGAATAGACAGACAAAAACTAAAACACACCAGGCACACGTCACACATACTAAAGAAGCTAGGAAAATAAACAAAAACCCACTCACACTACTCACAGAGGCAGGGTCATGACATGCAGTGATGCCTTCATGTCCTATGGATAATTATCTCCTCACTGAAACAGGGAACTGTCTACTACAAGGGTGGAGATTTCACCCAAGAGTGATCAGATTTGAAAGAATTAAAGCTTCATTTTGCAACTTTTGCCTTGAGGCAAGAAGTGTACTGTGTCTCTCTCCTCCCCCTCAGCCAGTCACCTTCCAACTCCAAAACCTGGTACTTAGTTTGATGAGATGTCTACCTTGAAATGTCATCTAGCCTGAGGCTGAGGTAACCAGGAAGTGTAAAGCGGCCACAGGCCTTGAAGAAGCAGACAATGAATGCTGCCAATCTGCAATAAAAAAACAAACAAACAATGCAGACGTTCACTGTGTTTTTCAATGGATCTTGTTCTTTCATCTCTTATTGCTTCCCACCATTGCTTTTGCTGCTATGGCTTCCCTGCGTTGTGGCCACTGGCCTCACCTTGATAGCCACAACCCAGCTCACCACTGACTGCAGGCACACAGGGGGATTTAAGCATGTACACAAAGCGTCATAGACAGACAGACTGATAATGTATAAAATGAGTAAGTGTGTCCAAACATTTGACTGGTAGTGTTTATATGTAAATATATCTTTTAATCTTTTAATCCAATTAGATATTTCAGAAATTAAGACTTTTGTTTCCCACATAATGGAAAAGGAGCATTTGTGGGTCACAACATGTACTGTATATTGTGGAGTTTTGCAATAATAACATTTTTTTTTCTATTATAGTCTGAATTTATTATGTTTTGAGATTCCCTTGATGCATTACGTCAATATTCATAACACATTCAACCTTCTTCACTTTAGTTACTCAAGCTGCTGCTGGGTGTCGAATATCAATGGGAAAGGAAACTGGAGTAGTCACACAGAGATGGACTTGGGAATTCGAAACGACACACGTACATTCAACAAACCTCCTGTCACGACAACAGTAGCATCATTACGGTAAATACATTTATATTTACAGTGACAATTTCAGACGGTTTGAGATTGAAATAGCGACCACAACCTTACCCTAACCATAACCAAAGTTTAAGTTGCGTAAACATAACCCTAAACTTAACCAAAGTTGTTTTTGTTTCTTAACCCTTAACCTTAAAGTTCTCCTCCACAGTATCACCCCTTATACATTTCTAAACCTCTCAGAAAACATTTCATAAAGTGATTATTTCCACCAATCAGAGACCCAGTCAGATCTAGGCGCAGGTTTGCAAGGGCAGGGTCAATCAGGCGTGTCTTTTTGTGAGTGGTCGAATCAGCTGTCACTCCTACTTTGCTTTATAAACAAATGATTTACTTACAAGGCTTGTTTGAATATGTTCATATTGTCTGTGCGCTCAGTGGAGGGGCTTTAACCTTAACCAAAGTTGTTTTTCAGCAGAGTGTTATGCTGCTGTCCATGCAGAGGTATATGATGAATCAGCCTGTAGGTAGTATAAATTGAGGGTGCAACTTTTTCGTAAGATATCAAACAAATGTATGACAACACGTTGAGGTAGAACAGAGTGCCAATACACACAAATATACAGTAAGTACGTGAGCATTGTATGTTGAGTTTGTAGAATACTTTGCACATCATTTATTTTTCATTGTTTTTATCAACTTTACTTTTAATATCAGCACTGCCCTAAATGTCCTGTTCAGATACAACCAATTAAAGTGGATCTAGAAAATACATAGCCTTTGAAAACATCTTATTGCCTTGAGGCCTGAACTGAAAACCAAGAACATCAAAATAAAAACATTTCTGATTAATTAATTAATTTAAATTAGAAAAACTAAAATACCTTGGTTGGGTAAGTCTAACCTTGGAATGGCCCAGTCAAAGCCCTCAACTCAACCCATTGAAAATCTTTGGACTGACCTAAAGAGAGCTCTTCTTGGGCGATCCCCTCTTGATTTAAGTAAACTGGAACTCCACTGCAATGCAGAATGGGAGAAAATCACAAAATCGCTGGTAGAGATTCATCCAAACAAAATCACTGCTGTAATCAAAGTAAAAGGTACTTCCACCAAGTATTACCTTATGCAACCAAGGCATTCAACATTTTATGATTTTAATATAAAAAAATGACAGCCTTAAAGACACCAAAAACACTACATTTTCAAAGGATGTGTAGATTGTCTAGATCCACTGTATGTCCTGGGACAGCTAGAGCTATAAATGGAAAAACTACAACCTACATATCTTCATATCTTCAATCTCAGGCTTCCTGAGATTCTATAAGAAACACAAGAAGCTAAAAAAAAAAAACACTGTAAGCAATTTTGAACAAATATTTGTTAGAAACATAATTTAGCCCAAATGAAATGAAATGATCTCAAATATCCTGAAGTAATGTGATTGATTGATTTCTGTTCAACATGTGGTCAAATACTGCAAGAGATGAAATGTAGCTGACAGTTTGCAATTAGAGTGTGATCTTGTGTTCATACTTCATACATGGATTTGAAATGATACATTATTACATTTGTGGGATATTTATTGCACTTGATTTTCATGACAAGTATCCTTGAACAATTTATTTCACAACAACCAAGGGTTTAGGTCTGTGTTCCAATTTGAGTCATACCTGAATCTATATCTAAATCATATTTTATACCATATTGTGTGTTCATTGTGTCTAGGGTGCCTCAGAACTGTTTTTATAGTCTTCCTCTTTTGGCTTACGATCCGGAGGGAGATCATGTGAGATGCCGCTTTACCACCAGTGTAGGCGCAAACTTTACCCTGGATGAGGTAATACATTACAAGTAATAATACATAGGTACATCATAATAGAGCAAAACTGGTCTAATAGATAGACAAAGAAGTGTAATTAACAATTTGTCAAATGTTTTACCAAGCCAAGCAGTGAAACAGTGACACACATTACTTCTAACTGCATGCCAGCTTAAAACAATGTTTCACTTTAGTAGCAGGTAACATTTTTATCCTTTATCAGGCATGCTCTCAGATCAATTCATGGGCAGCTCACCAGTAATATTGGCTGCCCTGCGTAACTGTTTTTTAATATCACTGGATTTCATTTTCAAAACAATACAAGAAGTCATACTTCTAACTTGTGTACAGTAGATCTAGAAAATCAACACACCCTTTCAATATGTCTTGTTTTTGGTAAAGGCTGAAATCAAGATGAGTTAAGTCAGTCTTTATTCAGTTGTATTATTCACACATTGTAAAATGAAAAATATTGAATACCTTGGTTGCATAAGTCTGCACACCCATAAATTAATATTTAGCGGCACCTTTTACTTTTATTACCTCAGTGCTTCTGTACAGATAAATCTCTACCAATGTAGCACTCGTGGATTTTGCCATTTTTTCCTGTTCTTTATATTCACCCCAGAATGAGTGCACAGTGAAAACTCAGGGCCAACTAGAACTTGGTGTCCATGTGTTTGAGCTGGTGCTGGAGGACTATTCCACCAAAGACCTCACCTTGTCCTACGCAGATGGAACATCGACAGCTAGAAATGCCTTCAACAGGTCCTCTGGCAGCAACTCGCCCCCTTTCAGCCAAGTAGCTGTACAATTTGCACTGGAGAGTAAGGGAACAGCACCTGCAGTCATAGCACTCTTTTGTTAGAGCCAATACAATTTAGATTTCATTGATTCAGACAAATTCACAAACAAGACAAAAGACAAAAGTAGTATCTGTACTCTGACCAAAGCAGAAGTTAAACAAAATCCCCAGGGGTGTCTGTTGAGTTTTGAACCTGTTTGTAGATATTTGAATGCTTGTGGTGATTTGTGTCTGTGTTCCAGTCCTTCCTCCACTGCCAAACTGTGTAGCTGGTTACGTGCAGCCCCAGTTCTTGTCTGGGACACCCTCACATGGGGATGTTCTTCATGCCTCTGTTGGTGCCAAATTCCAGCTTCATGTGCAAGCACGGACGCACCATGCTAAGTACTTACCTCCTGTTACCTCATCAGCAAAATGCACTGAGAACCAACATTAGTTTTGGTTGACAAAAGAAGAAGAATTATTTAGAACGGACAATATTATTGTGTATATTATATTCAAAATAAACTGAATGGATACTTATTCCATGTTTCTTCCGCTCAACTCTTTCCTGAAGGATAAATGATTTCCAGCTCAGTGGCCCCCAGAACATGACCAAAGAATTCAAGGATGATGAATCGGGGAAAGCTGAAGTCACTGTGAGCTGGACGCCACAGTTAAGGGACCTACATCGGTTTGTCCCACTCTGTTTCACTGCAGAGACAAATGACAGGTGTGGTGCATCAGCCTGTGTGTATGCATGTTTGTTTATGTGTGTGTGTGTGTGTGTGTGTGTGTGTGTGTGTGTGTGTGTGTTTGTTTGTTTGGCTTGTGTGACGTTAGCGAGCTGGGATCTACTGTTCCCTTGACTATATTGCCCCTGAAATCTTAAGAGCAATAACTATGTGAGTAGAGAAACTGAGGAAAATGGGGAAAATAGTTTCAAATGGATTCTGGATTCTCAAGTGGATAGAATATCATTTAGCAGCAAGGATCTACTTTTTGTTGATATGAAATCTAAACTCTAGTCAGGATTTTTGACAACCTTGAAACCACAAAAAGTAGTTACTGCTGTTTGCCTTTGTAGTGCAGTGTACAATACCTGGGTGTGTTTTCTCACATTGCAGAATGAGCACGTTATTACTGTTATTCTATAATATTTCCACACATCACTTATCTGTGGTTACACAAAAATACTACTACTACTAATAATAATAGTAATATCATTTTGCATTTACCATCTTTTCTGACCCTTAACCTTAGCTTTTCTGTTTTGTTGTCATTTAGCCAATCAGAGATGAGGTGTGTTGTTGTCAGGGTGACCATAACATCTGCTTCTGAAGGTTTGCTGAATCATTTATATCCTTGTAATATTACAAAGACTGCAGATGGCACCACCTTATGTGTGATGTGATAAATCGTATTTCATCTACTAATTTGAGATGGCATGGCTTAGAGAATAAATAGAGGCCATAACAGAAATAGAGTTATTGATTGATATGCAGTGTGATCTACAGGTAAGGCGGTTGTAAAATGCCTCGCCAAGCAGATGACAGTTGCCCTCGAGAAGGCTTCCATGCCTGACATTGACGAGAACTGGCTTAAGCTGAAAGACCCAACCTGCTCTCTCACTTCCAATGGCACTCATATCGTGGGAACCATGTCGTACAGCACCTGTGGCACAAACTTCGAGGTATGAGAAGGCAGCGAAGTGGAAAAATATTTACTGCTTGGCTGGATTTATATTCAAATCAAAATGTTTTCATCTTTGTGATACAGGTATTAACTTTTATGCCAGTCACATTTATTGAATGGTTTCCTTTATTCCTTTCATATAGGATCAAGGTGATTTTATTGCTTTCAAGAATGAAATCCACTCCTTCGAGCTGGCCAACTCAATTATAACCCGAAGAAGGGCGGTTAATATTGGCTTCTCTTGCCAGTTCCCCAAGACCATCACCATCTCAAGTAGCTTTGAGGTCCCCAAGTCTGACTACATTTTCACTGAGTCCAACTTTGGCAGCTTTAGCTATACTTTTGACATCTTCACCAATAGCAGTTTTACAACGAAGGTCAGTGCATATCCAGTGGAAGTCAAGTTGCTGGATATGATTTATATGGGCATTCAGGCTGAATCTGAGCTAAAAGACGTGACTCTGTTTGTAGAGTGGTGCAAAGCCACTCCTAAAGAGAACCTTGAAAGCAGCCTCTCCTACAGCATCATCAAAAACGGGTGAGCACTGAGCTGAACTTGCTCTGTTGAATCTATTGTGGGCAAACTTGCAAAATCACATTTCGCTGCATTCTGTAACTTGTCTGTAACATCAAAGAAGTGAAAATATCAATAAGATAGCCTGGGTCTTTGTGATACCTTCATCCTGTATGTAATGTATTCTAATTATTTTTTGTTAAAGGTGTCTGCAGGATGAGACAATTAAAGTCTATTCAGCGACTACAACTTCATTCATGTTTGAGGTTCAAGCCTTCAAATTTAGTGGGAGCCTTGATCAGGTAACTTTTAGGCTATAAGCACTAGTTTTTATACAGTGTAGCAAACTAATACCATAATATTATTTATACAGCTAGGTAGATGTAAATAGGAAATCTTCAGAAAATTTCAGGTATCATGTTTGTACAAGACGTTCCCCCTATCACTATAGTAAATGAGTTACTCAACAATTAGTGACTTGATCACATTTTCCACAATCTTTAACCAACGACAGAGCTGCTCTGGAGGCAGAATTGATCTCATTGTTTGAGATCAAAAACTTCAATGAGCGGAGCCAAAGAACCACAGTTTAATGATAGACTGAGAGCCCTGTGAAAAAGGCATGGGGTAAGGGCTATCCAAATTCAAACTAGCCATACCACCCTATAGCTAACTAGGGAAGCTGTCCTACTGACCTTCCAACATCATGGATGCCATGGTCATGAATGAATGAAAAAGTCTTTACCTTTTCTATTTCTATTTCTATTTTGACCAGAGTTCCATCTTTGCCATTCAAATTGGCCGGTTAGCTAACTTGTGCTCCCAAAAAAACTGGGGTTCTTTATACGCCCTTGAGGTTTAACTCAACCAAGAAGATTATTTCTGCCTCCAAGAAATGTTTGCGTAACTAAAACTCCAATCTGCCACCACTTACACCTGCCAACTGACTGTCTCCTGCCAACTACAGGTGTACATCACCTGCTCCGTCATTCTGTGTGAGATTGGGAATCCCATTTCCAGATGTGCACAAGGTTGCCTGAAGAATCCATCACGCAAACGCAGGCGATCTCTATACAAGGAGACAGCCAGCCACTACATTACCCAAGGTCCCCTGCGGGTGATCCGACAGGCTATTCCCAACACAAGTGATGAGATGATCGTGAAAGCGAATGATGAACCCACTGCAGGTTAATATATGAATGGAATGGATACTGGACTTCATACTATACCTACACATTGATTCATACTATATTTACGTATGACCACCTGCATAACCTATCACTGCGATAAAACAACTTACATTACGGGTTCCACTTAAGGTTAAGGTTAGACAACTAAAACACTGTTTTAAGGACTGCCATTGTGCCTGAGCTGCTTGTTTATTGAGCGTGGGAGAAGTCCTGCTTGTAATTTCCATTTTGATTCCTGTTTGTCTTATGAAATCTGAGGAGTTTCATTATTGCGATGTGATCCCATTACTTTGTTTATGCCAAGGTGCAGTATGTCACCTCTCATGACTTTTTGGGAAATTGGCCAGTTGGTCAGCTGAATGTGCACATGTGCACAGGACAGAGATATCTACCAGAGACATAAGACATCTATCTATCTATCTATCTATCTATCCGTCTGTCTGTCTGTCTGTGTGTGTATATTAATCTAAACTATTCTAATTCTTTTAATATATCGTTTGCCTTTCAGTGACTTCTCAAGAGCCCAAAGCAACTGGAGCACATTGGGGAGTCAGAGCATTCCTCAGCGCCAGCATGAGCACCATAGTCTTTGCTGCCTCGTTCATTGTAGCAGTGGTGGCGTTGGCGGTAGCTTCTTGTTACATTGTCAGGAAGAGAAGAGCAGAGGACCGCAATGCGCTTCTGTCTACTGACTGGGAGAATTGAGGATTGGGATCAGGGATGTAGTGGAGGGTGAACCCAGCTAACCTCAGTTTTATCCAGCTTTTTATTTGCGGAATGGAGTTTCCCCACCTTTTGAGGCTAATATAAATCTTTATGACATATATTTATAGTACTCATCATACTAAGTAGTAGCAAACATATGTTATTTATGGAAATAAAGGGTTTCTTTTAATGGAGTAAAGAAATGTTTTTTTTAAATTACTGTTGGTGCCTTTTGGCAATCACCAACAGGAGGTCATATTTTACCCACCTTTTATCAAAACACCTGTGAGTTTTGTTTTGTTTATCATTATGGGGATTTCACAGACGCATAGACACACATGGAAATGCTTATGAACCAGTCAAAGTCTGACACAGTCAAGTTATGCGGCTTGCAGCTTGCCAACATTTTTTCAGTGCCTTGCCAAACAACACAATCGGTCTGCTCACGCAATAATGTCTATCGCCCAGCTTTTTTATCATATATGTTATACTAATTAAATATCTAGGGACCTAGGTATTTACGATTACGAAGATAATGAGTAGTGAAAGTGAAAATCTCCAGGCTTTATTTCTGTCATTTAAATGGGATGTGGCTGTAATTTTTACAATATACAGGGTGATATTGTGCATTTGATTGGTATTTGGGTCTTGATCACATAATAAACATGGTTTGTGTGTTTGTGTGTTTGTGTGTATGTTGTGATTAATTCTTTATTGCATAACTTCCATTGTCTTTTCCTTTGCAGTCAACATACACATAAAGAGCACAGAAATATGCTCACTTTTATTTAGAGATACCAATTCTGTGAAGCACGGGACACAGGGCGGGACAATGAAAATACATACAAGCAGACTGAACTGTAAACACATACACTTAATGTGGTTTATATTTTTATTCACTCTTGTCTTTTTGTCAGAGCACAGGTCAGCTGGTGACTTTGTGCTTACAGAATAGTTTCCCCTCGCTTGATGATAATGCGCTAGACGCATCATTTAACATTGTTAGAAATTCCAAACGCCCTATTGAATTGATGAAATGCACAAAACAGACAGCGCTAAAATGACTTGTTATTTTCACTCATTATTTTTAATCATATGTTTATACACATTATCACATACTTTGTCACTAATTCATTTAAAAATGGCTATTGAGTTCATCTGGATGAGAAACCGTAGATGTGTCTACTGTGTTACATTTATTCACAGAATAAATATTTTAAGACTTAAAGACTATTTGCTGTAAACAATGGAAAGTTGAGGTGACACACTCATAGATAGCATAACTGGTGGGATGTTAATATCACTGAATGTATATTGGCTTTTCCATTCACATCTATGCAAGTACAATAAAACAGATTTGAATGCTCCTTGCAGATTTTAAATTTTTTAACATCTGCCACAAAAGTCACTCAAAGTTTGAAAACAAAATCTAAAAATGTGTATGAAGTAAGGTAGAAAAGGTATAGGAATGTAGAACAAACAGGACTTGGCTAACTCAACATTTCATCTATGTTATTCAGATGTCATTAAAATGTAACAAGTCATTCTGTTCCATTTTTTATTCTTTAAATTCTTCCTTTCTTGGTTGTGGAGCTGATTTCAAATAATCTCAATGGTCCTCATTCACAAAATCTTTCTTAAATTACTTGTACTTACTTCTTTATTATTCCCTCTTCTTCCAAAATCTCAGACCTGGAAAAGATGGACTTTGCGGAGTCTGAAATTGAAGTGTTGCGCGCACGCGTGCATGAAAAAAAAACATTTTTTTTCAGAAGCATCAGCAGGGAGTCACAAGAACTGATAAAAGTAAAGCATGGCAAGAAATGATTAAAGCTGTCATTGCTGTTTCAGCAGAAACATACACCGTTGCCGAGGTAAAGAAAATAAATGGTTCGACATGAAACTAGATCGCAAAAAAGTATAAATAGAAGTAGACGCGTATTATCAGCCACAGGAGGACGGCAGCGCACTGAGCCGCTATCCGACATGGATCAGAGGATCGATTAACAACTGTCGGGTGTCCAGTCGGTATTGGAATTGGACACAGATCAAATCCAGGCTGTATCTTCATCAGATTGTAGGACTATGTTATTGTATGTAAGACGTCCAGTCCATGTTCAGTGGCGGCTGGCCAATAGAGGCGCTAGGGCGCCGCCCCACCACTCCCCACATCCTAGACATCATTGAATAATTACCTTGATTTTTTTTTTTTTTTAAATGAGCAAGGTAAATATTATATAGTTATTGAGTAAAATGTATAATCTGCAATAAAATGTAGATTAAAAATGTTCTACATTGTCTAAAGTTACTGCTAGGTCACGTATTTCCGGCCTGGGGGCAAGAATCTTAGCCATTGCAATAAATTGTTTTTAATTAACTTACATTAACTAAGCATGTTTCATTACAACAAATGTTCATTCAGCTCAGCAAATACAAATAAAGGCCTTCTCACTTATTTAAATACATTGATGATACCTTAGAACACGTTTGCTTGATTTTTGGTATAGGCCCCCCTGGAGAAAAATGCACCAGCCGCCACTGCATGTGATCAACCCATTACAAGTTGAATCATCTTGTATTGTTATGAATGAGGACAGTTCGGCAAATACGCCATTTCAGCCTATTAGGTCTTTTTTTCTACAAGGCCACAAAATGATGAATTAGACTGTGACTGACTGTGTCGATTCAAATACTGCAAATATGCCTGATTACATTTTAGCAATTGTTTAATCCATTTGTGATGTGTGAGTGAGAGCTAATCTGAAACTACCTGTGTACATGGATGGGTTTGTGAACCTTAAATAACATTAAATGTAACTCATGTAACTCATGTCATCCTCACAATCCGCTGCAAGGTCTTGCGGTGTGTTGTTCGATCCAAATACATGATTAAATTGTTAAGATGCACCATGAATCATACATTCACCACATGCCATTATCAAGAGGAAAAACTGGATGACTTTAATTGGCATCAATGTAACTGAAATATGATATCTCTGGAAGGACATCAAAACCTATGGCCTTTACTGGAATAAATACGACTTGCTTCCTGGTACATGGGCAGTGAAGAATGTTTTAGTGTGACAAGAAAGAATGTGACCTGACGGATTCCTGTAAACAGGGCATTTACACGAAGATGAATCCGAAAGTGCTTGCGAAGGCAAAGCAGGCATGCAAAGTGTATGACTTCGCATGTCTGCACACTCACAGTGCAAATTAGTGAAATCAACTAATTTTTAATCGTCAAGTCCATGTATATAGATGTGTTTGTCAATTTCAACTTACAATTGCTAGCTATCAGCTTCAGAACTCATAATCGTGACTTCATGTCTCAGGAATTAAAATCAGGAGTTGAAAGAACATCAACCAAGCGTTCACTAAATTCATCACCAGACACTGTTCTGCTGCTAACCTCTCTGTCACTCCTCTCCAGCTCTCTGACCATTACTTCATGTCCTACTCTCTCCCTCCTCCAACCCCCTCCCCCTCCTCCCACCTCCTCCCTGACGATTTCACCAAGTTCTTTGACAAGAAGGTTAACGATATCCGATCCTCCTTCCCTCACCCCCCGGCTGGTACTCCATGCACCAACCACACCTGTCCACCTCCCACCCCTCCTTCTCTACCACCCTCTCCATCTTTTCCCTCCCTTGTTACATCTAGCCACCACCTGCTCCCTTGACCCAGTCCCCTCCCCTCTCCTTCAGTCTACTGCACCTGAACTCCTTCCCTTCCTGACCCACCTCATCAACACATCTCTGGTGTCTAGATGCTTTCCCTCTGCTTTCAAGGCTGTCACCCCCCTCTTCAGAAGGGGGGTGACTCTTCTTGACCCCTCTGAGGTCAAAAACTAGACCGGTGCTGTCTTTAATCAACTGTCCTTGTACCTCCACCAGAACAACCTCTTGGATCCTCACCAGTCCGGGTTCAAGGTGGGTCACTCGACCGAGACTGCCCTCCTGGCAGTGACAGAGTCGCTCCATGACGCTAAAGCGAACTCTCTCTCCTCTGTCCTGATACTCCTGGACCTGTCTGCAGCGTTCGACACTCCTCTCCACCCTTGAGGGGATGGGTGTCTCAGGCTCTGTACTCTCCCTGTTTGCATCCTACCTGACAGGCCGCTCCTACCAGGT